>UCOK01009468.1:0-20474 GCA_900474325.1 Synergus umbraculus | reverse complement strand
CTCCTCCTCCTCCTCCTCCTCCTCCTCATCATCATCATCATCTCCTCCTCATCAACATCATTTCCTCCTCCTTGTCCTCATCATCATCTCCTCATCCTCATCATCTCATCCCCATCAGCTCATCCTTATCAACATCATTTCCTCCTCCTCCTCCTCCTCATAATCTCATCCTCATCAACATCATCTCCTCTTCTTCCTCCTCCTCATCATTATCATCTCCTCATCATCATCATCATCTCCTCCTCATCATCATCATCTTCTCCTCATCAACATCATCTCCTCCTCCTCCTCCTACTTCTCATCATCATCTCCTCATCATCATCATCTCATCCTCATATACATCATCTCCTCCTCCTCCTCCTCCTCATCCTCATAATCTCATCCTCATCAACATCATCTCCTCTTCCTCCTCCTCATCATCATCATCATCTCCTCATCATCATCAACATCTCCTCATCCTCATCATCTCATCCTCATCATCTCCCCATCATCATCATCTCCTCCTCCTCCTCCTCATCATCATCATCATCTCCTCATCCTCATCATCTCATCCTCATCATCTCATCCTCATCAGCTCATCCTCATCAACATCACCTCTTCCTCCTCCTCCTCCTTATCTCCTCCTCATCAACAGCATCTCCTCCTCATCCTCATCATCTCATCCCCATCAGCTCATCCTTATCAACATCATTTCCTCCTCCTCCTCCTCCTCCTCCTCCTCATCATCATCTCATCATCATCACATCCTTATCAACATCATCTCCTCCTCCTCCTCCTCATCATCATCTCTTCATCCTCATCATCTCATCCTCATATACATCTCCTCCTCCTCCTCCTCCTCCTCATCATCTCTCCATCATCATCAACATCATCTCCTCCTCATATCCTCCTCCTCCTCCTCCTCCTCATCACCTCCCCATCATCATCATCATCTCCTCATCCTTATCATCTTATCCTCCTCATCATCATCATCATCATCATCTCCTCATCCTCTTAATCTCATCCTCATCAACATCTCCTCCTCCTCCACCTCCTCATAATCATCATCTCACATAGATCTATGACTCGCGAGTACAGCAAGCGTATGTAATGAGCAAGTACAGTACTGCTCATTACACACTAACCTGCCTCTTTTAATCACTTTATTTCTATCCCAGCCTAACTCTCATGTATACATGCCTATTTCTTTCAATCTCTTTGTCCATTCTTTCAATCTCTTTATTCATTGTCACGATTTGTCGTCCTAAGGATGTCTTTCGGACGTCCTCAGGATGTCAATGTCTTTTTGCCCACTGGAGTTCTTATACCAAATCACCAATAATTCCAAAATTAAAAATTCTTACTTCACCCGTTTCAGAGATGAGCCAGAAAGACCATCACAAGCATTATCAATTCTTGTACCGATAATTAGCCAAGAGCAGTGTCAACATGCCTATGGTAGCCGCGTAACAATCTCTCCTCGTCAACTGTGTACCCATGCTGCTAATAGAACAAAATGCTGTTGGTTCGGTGACTCTGGTGCACCTTTAGTTGTTAACGGTCGCCTTGTCGGTGTTTTTGCTTGTTTTTATCCAAATGATGACCCAAGGTTACCAGATGTTTATATGAATTTAATGTCCCATGAATATAGAAAATGGATCAGGGATACGATCCGTCGTATACAGAGCCGCCATCATAGTTAAATTTGTCAATAATTTTATGTAATAAAATGAGAATTATAATAAATATCTAAATCCACAAGACAATCCAAGAATTTCTCACCTTTTTCATTCCTTTTCCATAATTCCAGCTTTTATACAGCTCATATTTCGAAATGAATTTATATACCTTCATTCATATATGAAATCTTTATTACTCCAAACTTATTTTACTATAAATCTTTACCAATTAGATAAGAGAAGATACATTATGTATGCATATAAAAGACAGTTCATTATTCAATTTGTAAAAAGCAAAAATTATATTCTATGTGAAATTTTCTATCCAGGATTTTGACGGTGTCTAGAAACATGAAAACGAAGATTCTTTTGGGGCTCTTAATTTTCACCATAATTGAATTTCAAGGATCTGAGTCTTTATCACTAAAGAAAATCGGTAAGTAGTATCAAATTAAAAGTAGTCAAATTGAGATAAGTCTAATTAAACATAAGTGCAATAAAACTTTCATTATAAAGCTGTAAAGGCAAAAAGTCACCTTCTTTTATGTCGCAAACAGAAATAAATGTTAATTTCTTCTGATTCACACAGACAAACCATCGGATCTTCGCGTCCGTAAGAGACGTGTAATTGATACATCTCATGATAGAAATGAAACATTCTTACGTCAAGAGGTTCCCTACGTTGTCCTGATTTTAAATGAAAAGTTAGAACCTCACTGCACAGGAGTTATATTAGGACCTCGAATTATCCTAACTGCAGCTCATTGCGTTGATAACCGACATGTTTCAATTGCAACTGGAGGACGCATAGACGCAAAAACACAAATTCACAACGTCGCAGAAAAATGTATTCACGAAAATCATAATCCGGTTAAGCATTACAACGATCTAGCCATTTTAGTGATTGATAAACCTATTGATTTAATCCATTCATTTCATAAAGCAATTAAACTCTATGAAGGACATTTACCACCAAATAGTAATGGACTTGTTACTGGATGGGGTTGCACAACAAGGTGAGAAATGCTGAGTAATCAAAATTTTTTTTTAAATCTCATCATCATTTCATCACCATCATCATCATCACGATGATGAAATTATGATAAATTTTTATCTTGATAACAATGACATTATCATCATTAAAAATATTTGATTACCCTCATTATTTTTATCAATTTCTTCATCATGGGCTATATTAAGAATGACAATTGTTGAAAGCCAGTTTCATAAAGAAGTACATATTTTCTATTCTTGTTGAAAATTTTTCCTCCTTTACTTCAAAATGTCGGAAACCAATGACGTCTAAACTTAAAATTCTTTCATATCCTGTTTCAGAGGCCCACGAGAAATACCTTCACAACCATTATCAATTCTTGTAAAGATAATTACCCAAGAACAGTGTCAACAGGCCTTTGGTCACCACGTAAAGGTTTCATTAAAAGAAATTTGCACTCATTCTGCTAATAGAGCAAAATGTTGTTGGTTCGGTGACTCCGGTGCACCTTTAGTTGTCAGTGGTCACCTTGTCGGTATTTTTTATTGTTTTTCTCAAAATAGTGAACCAAGGTTTCCAGATATTTTTACGAATTTATTGTTCCCGGAATATAGAAAATGGATCGAAGATTTGACCAATCGTGTGCATAGCCAATATCCCAAATAGTCATGGACCAGTAAATTAAACATTCTTATTTTATATTCCATTGCAGAAACTAATAGAACAAATAGAATTGCTAATAGAACAAAATATTGTTGTTCCGGCTAATCTGGTGCATCTTTAGTTGTTGGTAATCATCTAATTATGGACAAATAAATATTTAAATATAAAAGCATTCAGTGAATGTCGTAAGTCTTTTCTTTATTCCTTATCCAGATTTTGTAGTTGTCTGTGATTCATATTTAGTTCCTCTATTCTAAAAATAATTAATCAATAAATTAATCAACAAATAAACACAAAAAAGTATAAATACAGGTAAATGAAACACCCGAGATTGAATTCACAGCTAGTTCTATTTTTATAAATTCTCTTTAGTTTTAGACGAAGAAACTTTACATATTTGCCTTCTTCTCCTTTTTTACAGCACTGTGTCGAAATTATGATTCCTTTTCATTTATGATTTATGTACAGTATGTTCCACAAGAGCATCTACGAGCGAAGACGCTCTTGTGGAACATACTGTACCTTAATTTATGTCCTTTTGTTTACTTCAAACATAAGTTATCATAAATCTTTATCAATTAGATAAGAGAAGATAGTTTATATATGCCTATAAAACACAGTTCATTATTCAATTTGTAAAAAACGTTAACATATTCTTTGTACAATTTTCTATCCAGAATTTGAACTATTTCTAGAAACATGAAAACGAAGATACTTTTGAGCCTCTTAATGCTCACTATAATTTTCTTTCAAGGATCTCAGTCTCTATCACAAAAGAAAAATGGTGAGTAGTATCAAATTAAAAGTAGTTAATTAAGATAAATAAATAAATAAATTAATTAATTAATTAATTCAAATAGACAAATCATCGGATCTTCACGTCCGTAAGAGACGTGTAATTGATATATCTCATGATAGAAATGAAACATTTTTACGTCAAGAGGTTCCCTATGTTGTCCTCGTGGTAAATGAAAATTATGATGCTTTCTGCACGGGTATCATATTAAAACCTCAAATTATCCTAACTGCTGCTCATTGCGTTTCTAACCGCATTGTCTCAATTGCAAGTGGAGGCCGCTTGGAAAATTTACAAATTTACCAGATTGGTTCCAAATTGATTCACGAACAATTTAATCCGACTTCGAAAACTAACGACATAGCCTTGGTATTCATCAATCGCCCAATTGATTTAATCCATTCATTTCATAAACCAATTGAAATCTATGAAGGCCGTTTACCACCAAATAGTCTTGGACTTGTTAGTGGCTGGGGTTTCACAAAGAGGTAAGATATATTGACATCATCATCATCATCATCATCATCATCATCATCATCATAATCTCCACTCCTCCTCTTCATCATCATCATCTCCACTACTCCTCCTCATCTTAATCATCTTCATCATCATCTCCACTCCTCATCTTAATCAACATCCTGATCATCATCATCATCATCTTCATCATCATCATCTCCACTCCTCATCATCATCATCTGCATTCTTTATCATCATCATCATCTCCACTCCTTATCATAATCATTTCCACTCCTCATCTCCACTCTTCATCATCATCATCATCATCATCTCCACACCTCATCCTCATCCTCATCATCATCATCATCATCATCATCATCTTCATCATCATCATCTCCACTCCTCATCATCATCATCTGCACTCTTTATCATCATCATCATCTCCACTCTTCATCTCCACTCCTTATCATAATCATTTCCACTCCTCATCTCCACTCTTCATCATCATCATCATCATCTTCATTCCTCCTCGTTATCATCATCATCTCCACTTCTCCTCCTCATCTTCATCATCATCATCATCTCCACTCCTCCTCCTCATCTTCATTATCATCATCATCTCCACTTCTCATCATCATCATCATCATTATCTCCATTCCTCCTCCTCATCATCATCATCTTCATCATCATCTCCACTCCTCATCTTAATAATAATCATCATCATCATCATCTCCATTCCTCCTCCTCATCTTCATCATCATCATCATCATAATCTCCACTCCTCCTCTTCATCTTCATCATCATCATCATCTCCACTCCTCCTCCTCATCTCCACTCCTCATCATCATCATCATCATCATCATCATCATCATCTCCACTCCGCATCTCTACTCCTCATCATCATCATCTCCACTCCTCATATTAATAATAATCATCATCGTCATCCTCATCATCATCATCATCATCATCTCCATTCCTCCTTATCCTCATCATCATCATCATCAGCAGCAGCAGCAGCAGCAGCAGCATCAGAATCAAAATCACAATCATTATCATCAGCAGCATCAGAATCATCATCATCATCAACATTATCATCGACATCCTCAAGACGTCCTAAAAACATCCTTAGGACGTCTATGTCAATCCAATTGATGTCCTAAAGACGTCTCAGTCCAAAAGAGCTCTTTAAGACATGAGACGTCATTTGGACTGACATGGACGTCCTCAAGATGTCAATTTCTTTTTGCCCACTCGAGTTCTTATACCAAATCACCAATGACTTCTAAACTAAAAATGATGTCTTACCCCTTTCAGAAGAACAAGACCACGAACTACACAACCATTCTCAATCCTTGTACCGATACTTAGCCATGAGCAGTGTCAACATGCCTACGGTAGCCTCGAAGTAATTACACCTCTTGAAATTTGTACTCATTCTACTAGTAGAACAAAATGTTGTTGGAACGGTGACTCTGGTGCACCTTTAGTTTATGAAGGTCGCCTTATCGGTGTTTTGTCTAATATCCAACCAACTTCTCGAACAGCAGAGTATCCAGATGTTTTTACAAATTTATTGAACCCTGTAAATAAAAATTGGATCAATGAAGGGATCAATCATATACGTCGCAAGTATCATGTTTAAGTTGAACAGATGAAAAATATTCGGTGCGGATGCTGTTTAAAAATGTTGTGACTAGTAGAACGCCATTTTTTTATCTTAGCCCGATTCGGGAAACTTCGTGGTTTGTTTCGGTAGCATTCGGTTCTTCGCGCTAAAATTTAAATTGCGAAAGTTACATTGATTATCGAATATCGAACCGAATGTTGCCGAAATGGGCTAAGGTCCAAACAAAATGGCGTTCTATTAGTCACAAAAATTTCGTTCCATCCGCTATCCAGTTATTATAAAGATCAGTGAAAAATATTCAAATAAAAAAAAAAAAAGAGAAGAGGGAGAGAGACATTTGGTACTTTTTTCCCTTGTATATTCTTTGCCTCTTTTTTAGCTAATTTAGGACACCTCAGTTTAAAAAAGTATCTAATACAAAATTCGAATTAATTGTCCGGATTTATATGTATATATGTGTGTGTATGAATGTCGCCGTTCGGGTTTGCAAAATAAGAAAAAATTTATTAAACTGTTGAAAACAGATTGTTTTTTAAATGTTGTTTAAACATTTCATAAATCATCACTGAGGTAAATTGTATGTAAGAAACACAAAACAAAATTGTTATTCGCCAATTGTAACAAGAATCCATTGCTTGAGGAATTATTAAGAAATCGAAGCTATAAACCTTTCATAGATAACGTTTTACATATAATAAATTTTTAGATATAGAACTCGTTTCCATTTTTCTAGTTACCAATAAGTCCTTAATAATTATTGACAAAGTTTTATGTTTAAAAGTAAATTAAAAATTGTTTAAATTAGATATGGGAAGATATATATTATGTCGAGTATTTTGATAAAAAATTGCTTGGCAGAAAAGGCACTAATTTGTGATAATCTTTTGCAATATCTACCATATTGAAGTGTTCCTAGAAAAATGAAAAAACACATTTTTTTGAGCCTCTTAGTACTCTATGGAATCTTCTTGCAAATATCTGAGTCTCTGTTAGAAAAAAATCTTGGTGAGTGGCATCAAACCCTAATTAATGATAAAATATTCAGAAAAGCTGGTAAGACAAAAAGTTACTTCCCTTAAATGAAACAGTAATAATCGATAATTTATGCAATTCTCACAGATAAATTATCGGATCTTCACATCCGCAAGAAACGTATAATTGATACATCTGAAAATAGAGATGAAAGAGTATTACGTCAGGAAGTGCCCTACGTTGTCTCTATTTTAAAAACAAACAGAATTGGTCACTGTACAGGTACCATATTAGCGCCTCGAATTATCCTAACTACTGCTCACTCCGTTTTCCAAACCAAAGTTTTAGTTGCAAGTGGAGGCCGCATAAATACATCTACAAGAATTCACAATGTTATAGACGTCATAATACATAATCATTTTGATCTGCAATCGAGGAAAAACGACCTCGCCTTGCTTGTAATCGATGAGCGGATTGATATAATCCATTCATTTCATAGACCAATTCCACTCTATGAAGGACATTTACCAGCAAATAGTATGGGACTTGTTACTGGTTGGGGTTCCACTTCAAGGCAAGTTGTATTACGTTAAAAAATCTGTATCACTATCACTGTCTTCATCAAGGTCTTCATCTTCTTCATTTTTTTAATGACTTCTAAATAAAAACTTCTTATTTCTCACATTTCAGAGATCCTATAGAAACACCTTGCCAACCGTTATCAATTCTTGTACCAATAATTAGCCAGCAGCAATGTCAACATGCCTTGGGTAACCGCGCAACAATTTCACCTCGAGAAATTTGTACTCATTATGTTAATAGAACTAAATCTTGTTGGTTCGGTGACTCTGGTGGACCTTTAGTTGTCAATGGACACCTTGTAGGCATTTTTTCTTGGTTCTTAATATTTCCCGAGCCACACTTTCCTGATGTTTATATGAATTTGTTGGATACTGAATATAAGACGTGGATTAGAAATCGGCTTGATTATCTTCATCGCCGCCTTCACAATTAAATCTGTTATTAACTCCTCGCGAGCCATATCTCTTAGATATATACCATTATTTAAAAATATTTCTATTTTTCATTTTTATTTAACCGAAATAAAGATTGTTACGTCATTTTGTACTTTTTTAATACTTTACAACTTAATTATTCACAATTTTGTAAGCGTCACGAGCTGGAGGCGAGCGACGCCAACTTCACACTCATCGGAAATTGCCTACTTTCCACACTTGTCAAGTAAATAGCTATTAAATCGCTTTACGAATACTTACTTTCATTCCCACAACTGTACTGGTGAATTAAATCGTATTTAAAAAAGAAAATTTCAACGGAACTTTTCAGACGTGAGCTGCTAGTCTCGAGACTGAAAAACGAGTGTATTGTTAGTCAGAGACTGGAAAAGTATGAACATAGTTGGTTCGAGACCGAAAAGCAAGTGAGCGTCTCGAGTGTCGAGCTCCTCGCCAAGGGAGGGGATGCGCGCATTCTGATTGGCTGACTCGTTCAAGGTCTGAAACCGCCAGCCAATGTTCTACCGCCGCCGATTCTCAAGGCCAGACCGAGGAATGCTCCGGATTTCTGGAAAGCGAACCTAACACATTAAAAACTAAAAATAGCCAAGGCCGTCATAAAGGGCAGGGCGAATCTTTATGAATTTAGAATTAGATTATTTTATGAATTATATTTAAAAAATAAATTCTACATTATCTATTTGCACAACATATCTTACAATATATACATTTCGTGATCTGGTAATAATATTACCATTGCTATTAAAATCGTTATAATTTCCATAGATAAAACTGTCTTGTCTAGAAATATAAAAAAAATATTATTTCGTGCTTCTTCTACAAAGAAGAAAGTCTAGCATATTGAAGTGGAATTTTCCTATAAAAATGGGAACCAAGATCCTCTTGGAACTATTAATGCTTTCTGGTATTTTCTTTCAAGGATCTGCGTCTTTATCAGAAAGGAATATTCGTGAGTAGTATCAAATTTTAGAGAAAGATGTCAATCAGAAAAGTAGGAGGGAAAAGTCACCAAGTAATTTAAAAAAATAAATAAATAAATTATGATGATTTCTCTAATTGACGCAGATGCATCGTCGGATGGTCATGTTCGTCAGAAACGTGTAATTGATACATGTCATAATAGAGATGAAGGAGTATTACGTCAGGAGGTTCCTTACATTGTCCGTATTATAAATCGAAGGAAAAGTATTGAATGCACAGGTATCATATTAAGGCCTCGTGTCATTTTAACTGCTGCTCACTGCGTTTACAACCTTCAAGTTTATATTGCAACTGGAGCCCGCGCAAGCAGTCCTTTGAAAATTTATAAAGTTGTAAGAGATAAAATTCATGAAGGTTTTGAAGAGATTGCGAGGAAGAACGACATAGCTTTGGTGATGATCGATAAGCCTATTGATTTAGTCCATTCTTATCATAAACCGATTCCACTCTATGAGGGCCGTTTACCAGCAAACAGTCATGGAGTTTTTAGTGGTTGGGGTTGGACACAGAAGTGAGATATATTGGTATCATCATCATCATCATCATCATCATCATCATCATCATCATCATCATCATCTCCACTCCTCCTCATCTTCATCATCATCATCATCATCATCTCCATTCCTCCTCATATTCATCATCATCATCATCATCTCCATTCCTCCTCATCATCATCATCTCCTCCTCCTCCTCCTCCTCCTCCTCATCATCATCATCTCCTCCTCATCCTCATCATCATCATCATCATCATCATCATCATCATCTCATCATCATCATCTCCTCCTCATCCTCATCATCATCTCCTCCTCCTCCTCATCATCATTATCATCATCATCATTATCATCTCCTCATCCTCATCATCATCATCATCATCATCATCTCCTCGTCATCCTCATCATCATCTTCTCCTCATCCTCCTCATCATCTCCTCCTCCTCCTCATCATCATCATCATCATCATCATAGAATATTAGAAACCGACGTAACATTGACATGAAATGGCGTAGAGTTTACGTCGTGCGCGCGCATCTATTTCCAACTGCAGTTGGTAATAGATGCGCGCGCACAACGCAGGTCCGTACCCAGGATTTTGTTTCGGGGGGAGGGGGCAGATTCAAAAGTAATATCATCGAATATCGATAATTGTTTATACATATAGCACATAACATAACTTTCTGAAATTTCGGGAGGAGCCAGGGCCCCTCGGGCACCCCCTCTGGGTACGTGCCTGGCACGACGCCATCTTACATCAAAATCTCTAAAACCAAAACACCTATTACACCTAAAGTGATAATTCTTATTTATTCCATTTCAGAGCAACACCAGATTTTCCTTCACAAGCATTATCAATTCATCTACCGATAATTAGCCTTCAGCAGTGTCAAAATATGTATCGTAACCAGGCAGTCATTACATCTCATGAAATTTGTACTTATTACACCAATAGAACAAAAACTTGTTGGTTTGGTGACTCCGGTGGACCTTTAGTTGTTAATGGTCATCTTGTCGGACTTTTGTCCTGGTTTCGTTCAACTGACGAGACGGAGTTTCCTGATGTTTTTATGAATTTGATGGATTCCGGATATAAAATGTGGATCGAAGCATGGCTCAATAATTTTTAAAGCCTCATTCATTGAGTCTATCAGTTTCTACTGACGGGAGAAAACGTCTTAATAAAAAAAAATCATCCGTTGAACCACCTTAATATTTTCTTTACTCCTCCTCTATCTTTTTTCCTTTACTTTACCTAAAAACGTCATAAACGTGACAGAGTAAATCTAAAAAAATGCTATTAAGATTGATTATAATTATGGTTGCTTAATATTTGAGCCCATTATCGTCTTTTTATCTTGAATATTCTGGCAAACAAAGTGACGTAGCTATACTAATGCATGAATCCATATAATTATATTAAGCAAAATTATACTTCTTATGCATTTCAAGGACAACCATTCGAAATTTGTACTCAAAGAGAACTTATCATTATAGGAAGTCAAATTATGATAGATTAAAAAAAATTGTCTTTGTGGAATCTTAAAAGATGGAAAGAAAAATTTTCTTAGGTCTCTTAATTCAATGTGGAATTTTTTTGCAAGCATTCGGAAGCATATCAGAAACGAATACAAGTAAGTAAAATTATTATTATTAAATTTAAATTACCATCTTCTTCTCTAAGAAGATACTAACAAATTACGATATCCTAATTCACGCAGCGGCATCATGGGATCGTCACGTCCTCAAGAAACGTATAATTGATACAAGTCCAAATAGGAATGAAAGTTTTTTATATCAGGATGTCCGCTACGTTGTTCCCCTTGTGGAAAAAAATGGACAAGTATTCTGCACGGGTTCCATATTAACGCCTCATATTATCATAACTGCTGCTCACTGCGTTATTGATTCCACGTTTTTCATTGAATCTGGAGGTAGAAGGTCAAGATCTGCAACAATTCATCATGTTTTATCCAAACTTGTTCACGAAAAATTTGACAAGCGTTCACAGAAGAACGATGTAGCTCTGGTTGTTATCAAGGAACCTATTGATGTGATCCATTCATATCATAGAGCGATTAAACTCTATGAAGGACATTTACCAGTGAATAGTTTTGGACTTGTTAGTGGCTGGGGTTGTATGAAGAGGTAAGATATATATTGGTGTCATCATCATCATCATCATCATCATCATCATCTCCACTCCTCCTCCTCATCTTCATCATCATCATCATCATCTCCACTCCTCTTCCTCATCTTCATCATCATCATCATTTCCTCCTCCTCCTCATCATCATCTCCACACCTCATCCTCATCCTCATCCTCATCATCATCATCATCTTCATCATCATCATCTCCACTCCTCATCATCATCATCTGCATTCTTTATCATCATCATCATCTCCACTCTTCATCTCCACTCCTTATCATAATCATTTCCACTCCTCATCTCCACTCTTCATCATCATCATCATCATCTCCTCCTCCTCCTCATCATCATCTCCACACCTCATCCTCATCCTCATCCTCATCCTCATCATCATCATCATCATCTTCATCATCATCATCTCCACTCCTCATCATCATCATCTGCACTCTTTATCATCATCATCATCTCCACTCTTCATCTCCACTCTTCATCATCATCATCATCATCATCTCCTCCTCCCCCTCATCATCATCTCCACACCTCATCCTCATCCTCATCCTCATCATCATCATCATCATCATCATCATCTCCACTCCTTATCATAATCATTTCCACTCCTCATCTCCACTCTTCATCATCATCATCATCATCTTCATTCCTCCTCGTTATCATCATCATCTCCACTTCTCCTCCTCATCTTCATCATCATCATCATCTCCACTCCTCCTCCTCATCTTCATTATCATCATCGTCTCCACTTCTCCTCCTCATCTTCATTATCATCATCATCTCCACTTCTCATCATCATCATCATCATTATCTCCATTCCTCCTCATCATCATCATCATCCTCATCATCATCTCCAATCCTCCTCCTCCTTCTCCTCCTCCTAATCATCATCATCATCATCATCATAATCAGGACCGCATTTTAGGTTTGTGGGGGCCCCTATAGTAAATGCGGCCCTGATCATCACCATCATAATTTTATCAGGGCCGCCTTTAAGTTTGTGGGGGCCTCTGTAGTAAATGCGGCCCTGATCATCATCATCATCATCATCATCATCATCATCATCATCATCATCATCTCATCAGGAACATATTTAGGTTTGTGGGATTTCTAATTGGTGGGGGTCCTGGAGCCATGGCTTCTATAGTAAATGCAGCCCTCATCATCATCATCATCTCCACTTCTCCTCCTCATTTTCATCATCATCATCATCATCATCTCCACTCCTCCTCCTCATCTTCATCATCATCATCATCTCCACTTCTTATCATCATCATCATCATCTCCATTCCTCCTCATCATCATCATCATCCTCATCATCATCTCCACTCCTCCTCCTCCTCATCATCATCATCATCATCATCATCATCATCATCATCATCATCATCACCATCATCATATTCAGGGCCGCCTTTAAGTTTGTGGGGGCCTCTGTAGTAAATGCAGCCCTGATCATCATCATCATCATCATCATCATCATCATCATCATCTCATCAGGAACGTATTTAGGTTTGTGGGATTTCTAATTGGTGGGGGTCCTGGAGCCATGGCTTCTATAGTAAATGCAGCCCTCATCATCATCATCATCGTCATCATCATCATCATCATCAACATCATCTTCGCAATCAAAATTTTTTTCTTGTCTTATTTCAGAAACCCTGCCCAATTTCCTACACAAGCATGTTCAATAAATGTAGCGATAATTAGCTGGCAAGAATGTCAACATGCCTACCGTCCCCGCAATACATTTACATCTCATGAAATTTGTACTTATTACACCAGCAGAACCAAATGCTGTTGGTTCGGTGATTCCGGTGGACCTTTAGTTGTCGATGGTCACCTGGTTGGTGTTTTCTCTTGGTTTCGTGTAAATGGTGAAGCAGGGTTTCCAGATGTTTTTATGAATTTGTTACATCCGGACTATAAATCATGGATTGCCAAATGGACTAAACATTTTCTAGAATATCCCCCCCATTGAATGGGAGGAATCATTAATAGAATACAAAATTAGTGATGATCATTTCATAAATACGTATATCTTTTAGAAATTACACTGTCTTTTTTTTCCATGTATCATCACTTAAACAGTTTACATAATGCAAAAAAAGTATTTATATAGTTTAGACATAAAGATTCTCTAAACTATATTTTTTTCTATTTTCGTTCGATCACCACTATTGTCTTTTTATCTTTAAATATTTGACAAACAAATTCGTGTCGTAATGAAAGATACATAGAAAGCCATATAATGCAAAAATAGTGCGTAAAAAAGAATATCATATAAAACTACACAATATAAAATGTTGGTCGTAGAAGACAACCATTCGATATATAATTTGTACTCAGCCAGAATAATAATAAAGTAAGTAGAACTAATTACATAGATATAAAGTAGTACATAGTAGTTAACAAGTAATAATGTTAACAAGTGACAAGCAAATTACTATTTCCGTAATTCCCCCAGAAATATCATTAGGTCGGCAATAAATTAGGAAGCAATAAAAACGTGATGTCTAAAATCGTCATCATTTAGATAAACAAGAATTTTGTACAAATTAAGATAAACAAACTTATGTCGTTAAAATTTATACGGATAAAGCTTCCATCATGCCAATAGCGTATGCAATTCGAATAAGATTTTTCACAGGAAAAAAACAAGATAAATATTTGATCTTAAATCTCAAGAAGAAATATTGATCTTGCCTCACTGAACTCGAGATCTGTAATCATACATTATAAAAATTACAAGTTCCACGTATAAGTTTGTCAATGTTTTATAATCCTCAAACTTCAATTTATTTTTTTGAATACGTATAAAAGGTAGTGTGTCACTCCATTTTCAACAACTGAAATATCATCGGACAAAGTGCGTCATCTTTCTTGAAACATGAGGGAAAAACTTATCTTCTGGTTCTTAATTCTATCCGGGAGTTTCCTGCAAACCTTTGCGAATCTACCAGAAAAGGATTCAAGTGAGTAAATTATAATATTTATCTTCTTCTCTATGTTAAAATTAATTTGTTTAAAAGATACAAACAAGTGATCTTTTCTGTAATTCCCACAGATGCAGCATCGGATTTTCTTGTCCGTAAGAGGCGTATAATTGATGAAACTCATGACATAGATGAAAGTATTCTACATAAGGACGTCCGCTATGTTGTTCTTATTTTAGGTCATGTAACAGGTCTTTGCACAGGGATTATTTTAGCGGCTCACATTGTCTTAACAGCTGCTCACTGCCTTGATTCCGATGTTTACGTTGTCTCTGGAGTACCCGGAACAGAGACGCACAGAAATCATCATGTTGTAAATGTAATAGTTCACGATCACTATAAACGTGGGGTCCCAGTTATTAACGATCTAGCCTTGGTTATCGTTAGGGAACCTATTGATATCCATGGATACCATAGAACAATTAGTATCTATCATGGAGTCTTACCACCGCATAGTGAGGGTCTTGCTAGTGGCTGGGGAGATTCTACAAGGTAAGAATCAAAAGAACAGAAAACTTGAATAATTGTTAAATTATTATATCTTATAATTCTTAAACTGAAAATTCTTATTTTTCCAATTTTAGGGGTAAAAATGTAGCTACTGAACGTGTACGATCAATCATGGTTCCCATAATTGATCATAATGCGTGTCAACACATGGTCAGTCCTAAAGTACATATTACAGAGAGACATATCTGCACGCTTTATCCCAACAGACAAAAATGTTGTTGGCATGGTGATTCTGGTGGTCCTTTGGTTTATAATGATCACCTCATTGGTGTTTTTTCAACTTTGCACCATCATCCAGAAATGGCTGATGTTTATATGAACTTGATGGAGCCTCATTTAAAAATGTGGGTCGAATCTACGGTAGATCATATTCAGAATATGGCTATGCATCTTCACTAAATCTGTAATTGCTTCTAATAAATAATATTCAAATAAAAATCATTATCGCAAATTACATGGCTTTATCTTTTATTAGTACAAGGGAATTCATACAAAAGAGCAATATGTTCATGAAAAAAGCGTATTATCTTTGCATCATCATCATCATCATCATCATCATTGTTACCAGCAAGTTTGACATAAAAGAACATTGCGTTGTACTTTAAATCTTTTCCTTATTCTTAATCGTTTTCAAAAAACTAGGAACCATATTAAGAAATCTGATTTATGAAGAAACACAAATAATAAATTCTAGATAAGAAAATTGTGTATGTATTTTGTTACCTATTGTTATTTACCTATTCTGTTTGATGTTTGTAATAAGGAAAAAGATATTCCTCATATTCTTCTTCAGGCGATAATCTAGCCACTTTTAGTAAAATTTTTCTACGAGAATGGACACAAAGATTTTCTGGGTCCTCTTAACGCTCTTTCAAATCTTCTTCCAAGGATCTGAATCTCTATCAGGTAAGATAATATTAGTGAATAGTATAATAAAAGATAAAGTAATTACCTTAATTGAATAGTAATTAAAGATAAGGTGTCGATTTAATTCACGCAGACAAATCATCGGATCGCCACTTACGGAAGAAGCGTATAATTGATGTATCTGACCCTAAAGATGAGCACGTCTTAAATCAGGATGTTCGCTATGTCGTCCTTATTAAAGACGAATCTGGAACTCCAATGTGCACAGGAATCATATTACGGTCTAATATTATCCTAACTGCTGCTCACTGCGTTAATGATGGTCCAATTTCTATTGCAAGTGGACGCGTTTTATCACAACATATGAAAATTCACAGAATTGTAGGCTACCTTATGCACAAAGAGTATAATCAAAGATTAAAGCAACATGATTTAGCTTTGATTTTACTACGAGATGAGATTGACTTAATGTATTCTTATCATAGAGCAATTACACTTTATAATGGAGAGATACCGCCTAATAGTCATGGACTTATTACTGGCTGGGGTTCTACAAACAGGTGAGATATATTGGTGTCATCATTATCATATTCTTCACCAGCAACAGCGTCGCCATCATCATCTCCACTCCTTATCATCATCATTTCCACTCCTCATCATCATCATCATCATCATCATCATCATCATCATCATCATCATCATCATCATCATCATCATCATCATCATCATCATCATCATCTCCATTCCTCCTCATTATCATCATCATCTCCACTTCTCCTCCTCATCTTCATCATCATCATCATCATCATCATCATCATCATCATCATCATCATCATCATCATCATCATCATCATATTCATCATCATCAACATCATCATCATATTCATCATCATATTCATCATCATATTCATCATCATCATCATCATCATCATCATCATCATCATCATCATATTCATCATCAGCAACAGGGACATCATCATCACCACCATCGTCATCATCATCATCATCATCATCATCATCATCATCATAATCATCATCACCATCATCATCATCATCGACATCCTGCAGACGTCCTACAGACATCCTTAGGACGTATATATCAGTCCAATTGATGTCCTGAAGACGTCTCTCATTAAAAAGACGTCTTTAATACAGAAGACGTCTTTTGGACATCAATTAGACTGACATGGACATCCTAAAAATGTATTTAAGATATCCACAGGATGTCAATGTCTTCTTGCACCTCAAATCAATCTCCTTTCCTGAAAAACATATAATCACTATATAAACATTATTGAAATCTTACTTCTAATAACTAAAAACACTTGCTCCTTCCTTTTCAGAACCGTGGGAATTAGTCCTCCACATCCACTGTCAATTGTCGTGCCAATAATTAATCCAGCCATGTGTGCACAATATGTTCATGTAGTCTTCCCTGAAACCGCACCATCGAAACATCTAAACATTTGCACTTTTCATGTAAATAGAAAAAAATGTTGTTGGTTTGGAGATTCCGGTGGACCCTTGACTGTTAATGGACACCTAGTCGGTGTTTTTTCTTGGTTTCAAAATAATACATTTCCGACGTTTCCTGACGTTTTTATAAATTTGTTGGTACCTGAACATAGATCGTGGCTGGTAACATCTGTTAATAATATTCATACCTATATTCACTAGTGACACTCTCTGTAATTGTTTGAAGCAAATGTTTGCTAATACACATTGATCAAATAAATATTTATGTCTCTCAGAAATTAGCCGGCCATTTTATTTACAGTTATAGATAAGAAAAGCTTGTTTTTGTACTTTTCGTGATCCGGTACAATCATTTATTATGAGACCATAAAAAATGTCATAACACAGAACTACAAATGATAATTATTCATGAAGTGGTGTGTTTGTAGAAACATGGAAATAAAGCTTGTTCTGGGCCTCTTAATGGTCACTGGAATTTTCTCCCAAGGTTTTGAGTCTCTAGCAGAAAAGAATATCAGTGAGTAGTAATACATCTTAAATAAATTTCACATTAATCAGAAAAGTAGTAAAGACATTTTTAAAATACCTCTTTAACTTTTCCTGATTCCCTTGTTGGAAGTAAAGATCTAGAAATCCTATCCATTTCAATTCCATCCTATCTCTTTAAATCCCTCTTTCTCTGTTTCTTCCTGTTTCTCGTCTATTTTTATTCATACCTTTCTATATCCTTGCCAATCTCAATTCGCTCCTATCTTTTTCAATCCCCACTCCTTTATTCCTGCCTGTATCTCTCCTATTCTCATCTATACCTTTCTATCTCCTTATCAATCAAAATTCGCTCTCCTGTCTTCTTTAATCCATTCATAATCAATCCGAATTTCAATTTCAATTCAAGGTCAAATCAGTCAGGAAATCATCGAATCATCGGATCTTCACGTCCGTAAGAAACGTATCATTGATGAATCCACTGATAGAGATGAAGGAGTATTACGTCAGGAGATACCCTATGTAGTCCGTATCTTAGATGAAAAAAAAGAAATTCACTGCACAGGTACCATACTAGGGCCTCGAATAGTCCTAACTGCTGCTCACTGCGTCGCTCCTAAAAAAGAGTTTTTCATTTCAACTGGAAGCATCATATTAAAAACTGTCAAATTTCACACAGTGGAAAGGATACTTGTTCATCAAGATTATAATTCTGTTAAAAAGAAGAATGATCTAGCATTATTTGTACTGAATGACCCTATTGACTTCGTCCAATCCCGTCATAGACCAATTGAGCTCTATGAAGGAAATTTACCAGCAGATAGTCATGGACTTGTCAGCGGCTGGGGTTCTAAAACAAGGTGAGATCATGATAGATGCCATATAACAATGCCACCTACTGGTGATTAACAACATTATCATCATTTACCTTCTTAGCTAAAAATTCTTATTTATTCCTTTTCAGAGCACCTTTAGTATTTCCTTTGCAACCACATTCGATTAAAGTATCGATACTTAGCTGGCAAGAATGTCAACGTGCCCTCAGCAAACGATTTTCAATTACGCCTCATGAAATTTGTACTTTTCATACAAATAGAACAAGGTGTTGTTGGCATGCTGATTCCGGTGGACCTTTAGTTGTTCAGGGTCGCCTGGTTGGTATTTTTTCTTGGTTTATTGGAAACCCCCAGCTGCATGTCCCTGATGTTTTTATGAACTTGTTGGATCCAGAATATAAATCATGGGTCAGATCATGGGTCAGTCGTATTGAACGCGCCCACCAATTGAATCTGCCATTAGTTGTATAAGTCTTTGTTTATAAATACAGTTATTGTAATTCTTTAGCAATTGCTAAATTTAATTTTAATTACACTGCCTTTTCATTTCTATAGGTATTTCTATAGGTACTACTTTTGAACAAATCATATAGAAATAATAAATTTTTACGATATGCGTGACTTATATACCAACAAGGTCATTGCAAATCTTAATGTAGATATAACAAAACTATAAAAGAGATACGTATAAATATAAAGAAATACAGTGCGTCAGTTTATGAGCAGTAGAATAAATTGCATCATATATGTACATCGTCTTCCTCGAATAATGGAAAGAAAAATTGTCTTGTTGTTCTTAATCCTGTTTGGAAGAATTTTCATTATATCCGGAGGTTTACTTCCAGTATTTGGGAGTTTCCCAAAAAAGGATTCAAGTGAGTAAATTATAATCTCCCTCTTCTTTAAGCAGGCCCGTACCCAGATGGGGTGCCCAAGGGGCCCTACCCCCCACCCCGAAATTTCATAAAGTTATGTTATTTGCTATATTTATAAACAATTATCCATATTCGACGATATTACTTTTGAATCTACGCCCCCCCCCCGAAACAAAATCCTGCGTACGGGTCTGTCTTTAAGTAATGTTACAAAAATAAACGAATGATCATTTCCACAATTCACACAGATGCATCACCGGATCTTCACGTCCGTAAGAAACGTGTAATTGATCAATCCCATGATAGAGATGAAAGTGTACTACATCAGGAAGTGCGCTATGTTGTCCCTATTGTAAAACCTGATGGAATTATTCACTGCACAGGCATTATTCTAACGTCATATGTTGTCCTAACAGCTGCTCACTGCATTTATAACACCACCTTTACAGTTGTCTCTGGAGTTCCTAGAACACCGATGCAAAGATTTCATACTGTTGCATCAATAATCCTTCACGAACATTATGACCCAAAGGGTACAATTATCAACGATCTAGGATTGATTGTAGTTAGGGAACCTATTGATATATACCATTCATA
>UCOK01009467.1:0-13941 GCA_900474325.1 Synergus umbraculus | reverse complement strand
TATATATATATATATATATATAAAAACCTCATTAGTAAACTAATGAGGTTTTTTTATATTACTTCTTCTTAGAGGAAGCTTTGTAGTGGTGACAAAATCCAGATTTAAAAAAAAAGTGTGTGTGTCGCGCTTTGAGGAACTTGCAATATATTGAGAACGCGTACAGATAAATTGATAAAATTTTGCATAGTTATTATATCAAGTTGAATTTCTTACAAGGGATCAAAATATTTAAATTTACAAGTTTTTCAAGAACATTTCTGGTTTTAGTGAAATTGATATAATATAATCAATATTCGAAACAGACGTCCGAAGAAAAAAGATTCCTTACGTCGAGACGATTCGATTGACCTATAAGTTTAATAAATTTTATTAAAATATAAGAAAGCTATGGTTAATTATAATTTTGAAAAATTATTTTTTCGCTATATATGTTCTCAAATAATCATTGTTTTAGCTAAAGTAAGGAAAATTAATATTCTTTGTGTCGAAATGAATCAATTGACCTGAATGTATGATTAAGGCATTTGATTGAGAAGTAAGAAAATTATGGTAAGTTGTATTTTTCAAAAATTAATTTTTTTACTATAATTTCTCAAATAATAAAAATGTAAAGCTGATGTAAGGAAAATAATTTTTTTTTGTGTTGACACGAATCAAGTTATCTAATATTAATACATTTGTTTAAATAATATTAATGCTTTCTCATGATCATTGAATGAGCACGAAGGTTGATACAACTTTACAGATAGTTCTTTATTTCAGTTGAGCCGTTCGAAAACGATGGAAAGGAGTTTTTTACAAACACATCAAAACAGATACTACTCGATACTTTATATTCCGATTAATTAAATTATGATTGAATACTGGAAAAGATTAAAGAAAAACCTTTCATTCCCCTTAGAATAATATAAAGAGATCTCCGAATATTTCAAGTTATTTTAAAGAATTTTAAAGCAAATAAACAAATTATTATTAAATGAAATCTCAAGTGGTTTCAAAAGATTTCAAAATATTTCAAGTGATTAAATTTCAAATGTTTTCTATGAATTTTGAAAGAGATTTCAAGTTTAAGATAATTAATTATAAAATGCATAGAATTATATCAATTATATACAGACAGAGGTAATGGCCTATAGTTTTAACAAAACATATTTATTCTTGAGCAGAGCGTAAAGAAAATTCCCTAAAATGTAGGAAATTGTACATCTACAATTTTATAAAGAATTTTTCTAAACCATTTGGGGATTTTTCGGAAAGATTAAGGGCATGTATTACTTACCCGATCCCTACCTTACCGACATTTTTTTCTCTGTATCGCTACGTCTAGATTTATAAAGATATCAAATGGAAAACTTATAAAATTAAAGAAAATATGCTAATGTATGTTTGTCTGGTCTTAAATTATTGTAAAAATAAAAACAATTTTTTTGAAAAAATTTTTTTTTTAAATGTCAATATTTAGGACCAGACAAACGTACCTTAAGGCTTTAGCTTCAAATATATAAATTTTCAATGTGGTATCTCAATAAATGTAGACGTAGCGTTACAGAGAAAAAAATGTCGGTAAGGTAGGGATCGGGTAAGTAATACATGCCCTTAAGGCATATTTCATAAATATGAGTGATTACTTAAATTTAAAAAATTCGATTGGTTTAAAAGATTTTTTTTTGAAAATTTGTTTTTTTTTCACTAAAAATTATTACTATTTATTTTATAAACATTCGTTATTTAATTTTTAAATATTTAAGCAAATTTTATTTATTTAAAGAATTACTTTTTTTAATTCGTTTTTTTTTTTAATAAAAATTATTACTATTGATCTAGTGAAATTTTAATCAACATTGGTTAATTCTTTCCAATTATTTAAACAAATTGGATTTGTTTAATTGATTCTTTTAAGAAAATTTATTTTTTCGTAAAAATGATTACCATTGGTTTAGTGGAACATTTATTAACATTAGCTAATTAATTTTCAATTATTTAAACAAATTCAATTGTTTAAATAATTTTGTTTGTTAACTCGTTTTTTTTTCTACTAAAAATTATTGCTACTCGTTTAGTAGAATATTTATTAACATAGGCTAATTAAATTTCAATTATTTAAAAAAATTCCATTTGTTTAAATAATTTTTGTTTTGAAAATTCTTTTTCTGATTAAAATTATTACTATTGCTCTGACGGAATATTTTTCAGTGTTTAATGATTGAAACAAATTAAATTTGTTTATTTTTTCTAAACAAATGTTTGAGAATTTTCCTTAGCTTTTTGCAAAATACCCGACAAGCTGTTAGGAATTTTTCCCAATACAAAATATTTGGGAAAATTACTTACATATTTACTATTTTTTGTAGTATTAGTGTTACTAATTCATTTAGTACCGAGTTATCAATTCATTCAGACTGAGAGAGTGAATCGTATAAAATTTAATCTCTAGCACTGCTAGGTCCAATTCATATTATAAACAATTCATCGTTTTAAAAATCCTTCTGAATATAATCCTGATATTCCCTAATCGAATTAAAAATTCTTTTTAACATTTACTCGTTTAAGAATACATATGGGGCATTATTCCTCAAGTGTACCACCCTCAGAAATCGACTTTGTCTGATCCAACTCAAACTTGTCCTACTAGGTACAACTTTAGAGAAAAAAGATTTTTCGATTGGATAAAAATTTACCGAGATAGGGGGGGGGGGGGCATTTTTCAAATTTTTTTGATTTTGTGCGGTTTCGTGCTATTTCGAAGGTATTAAGCTCCGTTCCTATGGAATATACAAAATTTTGTCTCACATATTTTTGATAGCTTTTTTTCTGGTCTATCGAATGTTTATAACCATTTTTGAAAAAATTGAAAATTTGACCGATTTTTTTTTTGAAAATCAAAATATTTTTGACTATTGCAGAAAAAAGGTATGTTTTTTTTATTTTTTTTTTGTCTCAAAATAAAGCTTAATTCTTTATCTTTCGATGCTGTAAATTTCATCTTGCCGTTTTTTGTTCATTTCGAGAAATTAAATAAAGAGTAAAGCGCCGCGCCGATGGCGCTCGAGACTACTGGGCTTCTCGCTCGGCGGAACTTCTTCGGACTCATTTATCGTATCAATTATGAATATTTATTATTTATTAAACTGTTCTCTGCATTGTACAGAGTTGAGACTGTCATTAAAGTTTTCTAATGCCTGCATTACAGTCATTTTAGGGACGTAATATTAAGAAAATAAATTTCTATCTACTAAATATATTGTAATACGTGGAAATAGTGTCATTGGTACGAGAGCTAATAAAATTCTGCGTCTAATAATCGAAAGTGGAAGTTAAAATCTGTATTTTATAAAAAGATATTGCCAAAACACCTCAAATTTCGATGTTTTCAAGAATTTTAATAACTCCGAAAATATTTACTATTTTTAAGAGCCCTTGGTCTCATTTTAAAGATAAATTTCATAGTCCTTGTGTATGCTATTTATATATTTTTGAAATTATTTTCCTAGCTCTTTGCATAGGCTTAAACTTGTACGGAAAATCTCGTAAAAATTGAAATATCCATAGTTATTTACAAGAATTTTTTAAAAATCAAAATATACCATATTTTAATCAAATGTAGTAAAATAAATCAAAATATTAATTTGTTACTTTTTTTTTTATTCCCGTATGAAGCACAATCTTCATTTGAAAATTTACGAGATTTTCTGTACAAGTTTGAGCCTATGCAGGAGCTAGGAAAATAATTTCGAAAATATATAAATAGCGTACACAAGGACTATGAAAATTTGTCTTTAAAATGAGACCAAGGGCTCTTAAAAATAATAAATATTTTCGGAGTTATTAAAATTCTTGAAAACATCGAAATTTGAGGTTTTTTGGCAATATCTTCTTATAAAATACAGATTTTAACTTCCCCTTTCGATTATTAGACGCAAAATTTTATTAGCTTTTTTACCAATTTAGGGGAAAAAATTTCAATTAATTATTATAAAAATTAGAGAACTTTAACTAACTGCTAAAAAACAGGCGTACGGACAATTTCTGACGGTACTGTATATTCCATAGGAAAGGAGCTTAATACCTTCGAAATATCACTTAAAAGCCTTAATAGCACTTAGCCTTCGAAAAATTCCTTCTCCCCTATCTTGGTAAATTTTTATCCAATCGAAAAAATTTTTTTTCTCTAAAGTTGTACCTAGTAGGATTATACTTTACCCAAGTTTAAGTTGGATCAGACAAAGTCGAATTCTGAGGGTGGTACACTTGAGGAATAATGCTCCATATTAAATAAGGTATCTAAAATCATTTTATTTTTATTTATTTACTAGACTTTTAGGGAATTTCATTTGATTTTAAGAAACTTGAAAGGTTTTTGAAAGTTGTTCCAAAGAGTTCAAGGATTTTCACAAAATTTTAAGGGATTTCTAATAGAGTTTGAAAGAGTTATCAAAAGAATGTTTCAGAGATTTTAAATGACTATAAGGAATTTCACGGAGATTTCAAGTGATGTCAAGTATAAACGGTAAGGAATTTCAAAGGATTTCAAAGGAGTTCAAGAGAATTAAAAAATTTTTAAGACATTTTAAATAATTTTAAGAAATTTCATAGAATTGATTCTAGTGTGAAGAAAATCAAATGAAATCCCTTAAAATTACTTGAATTTCTTAAAAATTTTTAAAATCTCTTGAAATATCTTTAAATACCTTCAAATTCGTTAAAATTTGCTCCTAGTAAACAAATAAAAATGTTGGGTTTTTGCAACTTTTTGTTGATATTTTTATTCCAATAAATGTAAAAAAATCATCAGACTAGACTTTTCAAATTTTAATTAAATAGAAATCTGCATAATTTCAGTTGACTGCATGACTTTTCTGAAAAAAAAGAAAAAATAATGGCTCATTATAAGAGTTATGCGGCCCTGGGAGATTTTAGACTCATCATCTACCAATCTACCTCATCACGTGTTTCGGATCCTAGAGGAGAGACCGATCATCTAGCCTAGTCTGACCTTTGCTAGACAAGTATCTCGTTTTTGTTGACTTTTTTTTGTATGTATGGATCTCGAGACTGGTCCTAGCTCGACAGACACGCCATTAGAACACGTGCATCCAGTCCTAACAAGTGGCCCATCAACGTGACCATAAACCCCTCGTCTAGGCCACAAAAAAATCATAGGCCATCCTTTCTATCTCCTCGAATCTATCTCGGCTCCGGCTCCACGAAAAACCTGTGCCTGCTTACGTAATGTAATTATAGCCACGCCTCTAATGATTCCACAGGACTTCCTCAAACTCATGGGATTACTGTTTTTTTTTTCCTTTTTCTAGATTTCAAGATTTGAGTGACGAAAATGCTGCTACTACTTTTCACGACCGAGATATTGGTGTCTTCGCCTTTATTTTGCGTTCAAGATTATATCTTTCTTTTCCCACAATCTTCAATCTTAATCGAGATCTTAATGGTGCATGCCTTTTTTTCTTTTGAGGCTGAATTTTAATTGTATTTACCTCAATTTTCATACTGATGACTATCATTTTCCTGATTTGTATGTTTCCAAAAGTCCATTAAAGACCTTATCATTTAGTAATTATTCAATGATTCTATAATTAAAGAGATCATGATACTGGTACTTAAAATCTATTTATGTAATTTAATTTGTGTATTGAAATAATAATAAGATTAATAATAATAATAATAATAATAATAATAATAATAGTAGTAATAATAATAATAATACTAACAAAAACTACCTGTGAAGCTGTATTAACTTTTGTCATGCTCATTCAACAAGTACTTTGCTTCTTGAAAGCAAGTATGATTTACTTCCTCGCATAGAGGAAGTATTAAGTTTGGATAATAATTGTTATGTAAGGAAAATTGTATTTTATTAATTTTATTAAACCAATCTGTGTTCTCATTATCCTTCAAACAAATCTTCTATGATTTAACCCCCGAAAGTGTAAAATAAATTTTTTCAATTATGGCAGTAAAAAATCAAATATGTGATCACACCATTCATATATTTAAATAAAATGTATTAAAATTAGACTATATGAATTGCACGACACAAGAGATTTTATATTTTCTTGCTTTTATATTTTCTCAACTCAACTGAACAACTTGGTTTGACTCGGCACAAAGAAATCTTTTACTTTCTCACACTTATATAATAGCTTTGAATTTTAGTTATGAAAAATCAAATTTTAAAAATTATAAATAATCATAACTTTCTTATTCATCCATGAAATGTACTAAATGGACAGGGCGATCCATTTGCCTCGACCATCTACATGTAGAAATTAACTAATACCGCTGTGGGGAAAATTGAAATGGACTGTAGAGAAAGAAAAACGACCAAATATCCCTCTCTCTTTCTCTCGTCTCCCCCTTCCTCCCACCCTCTCAAGCCCATTTCAGTTTGTCTCATAGCGTTACCGGTGGTCCATTTCTATAAAATAAAGAAACAAAGATAAAATAAAGATAACACAAGAACCCTCAAAAACATTTGAAAATGACTTAAAAATACTTAAGAACATTTCAAAAGATCTTAAGTATTTTTAAGTCATTTTCAAATGTTTTTGAGGGTTCTTGTTGAAATTCTTTACCTCATTTTTAGATATAGTTTCAACTAATCTAAACCGATTTAAAAAGATTTAAAGTGATTTTAGCGAACAAAAAGAACTGAATGAAATAAAATGATTGTAAAGAATTTCAAGGGATTTAAACGATTTCAAGATAAAGGTAAAAAAACTTTAAGGGATAGATATCAAGTGTTTTTGAAGAATTCCAAAAGATTTTTAAAGATTTTAAAAAATTGCAATCGATCTAGAGTGTGTTAAAAATTTCAATTACGAGAAATTTCGAAGTGACTAAAGGATTTCAAGACATTTTAAGTAATTTTATGAAATTTTTAATTTCGAGAGATTTTAAATGCGTTTCTAAAAAATGAAAAATATTTTGATATCACTTAATCTTTAAATCTTTAATTTTTTTAAATATATTGAGATCTTATTTAATTTGTTTATCTTCATTAAAATTTCGTAAAATAACTTGAAATATTCTGAAATCCGAGCTAAATTCTTGTCATATTCGAGGTCATATACCCTTGAAAATCCTTCTTAAAATGTTGAAATCGGCTTGAAAATTCTTAAACTCTTTCAAAATCCCTTGAAATTATTTAAAATAATTAAAAATATAAAAAAATCTTGAAGTCTTGAATAAAGCTGATTCACTTAAAAAGTAATATATAATAGTCATCATCTCTAAACATCCAATAAAGTGATATATACAAACCTATGTTACTATAGGAACTTCCATAAAATCGCCTTCTTTATCATTTCCAGTTACGCACATCATATTTTAAAGCTAAAATGTACATATTTGCCACTTCTGATGTTCATCAAGTGCCACTACAGCAGCATTTGTGTATCTGCAGATCCCTCAAAGTAAACACAATTTGGTAAACCGATTGCCAACATATATATATATATATATATGCGCGCAAGCGCATTGATCTCGATAATGCAAGATCCTAATATCAAACACCCGACTTTAATCTCGTCATCTTGAGAATCAAAGTAAACTCTTTCAAGATCTGCTGTGCAAGTTTGACTTAGTTGAGGAGCCGAAGTGCCTTAACAAATAAATTTTCAAAAAAGGGACTAAGGAAGAGAAGAGCGTTTCTCGTGCATGATGTCTATAAGTTTAAGTCCGAAGATCCGTTTCATTTAAGGAAAATTCCATAATGCGATCCTAAATAAATATGGGGGATGAACTAGGGAGTCCTTTCGTATACGTACATATACATATATATAGATGATGATGGGCCGGGCCAGAATGGTCCTAATTCTTGCGAGGCTGCCTGGGACACACCTATGTAAACAAAAATGTGCAGCCTTGCTGGTTTTGGTATTGGTCACGACTGTTGTGATCAATCCGAAATTCATTCGTTCTCAAATTTGGGGTGCATGCGAAAGATGATGTTGAATTGCTGAAGAGAAGACGAGAGCTATATTAAGGATGGACCGCGTCTGCTTTTATTGAAGTTCGCAGACCCGTGAATCATCTGTGAATCTCACCTTGGGGTAGGGATCTATTCTTAAAGGATTATAGTTATAAATTATACATTTCCTTACTCGCTTTCTCTTCCTCCCCCATCAAGCTCGCTTTTTTTTATTATTCCTTTTCTTCTTTTTCTTTTCTCGGGATCACTATGTATAATATATGATATACCTATCCTATATATTGGATCAGTGACCAGTAGCAGTCCGAAGATTTGTATCCAAGGATTAGTAGTTGGACCGTGTCATCGTCGTGGTATCCTCTTCTCTTCTCTTCTCTTCTCGTCAATCACACCTTCTTCATAATGAATATAGGACACGACCTGCTGGCAAGTTTAGATGACAATTACCGCGAATTGAAGATTTTTTTGGACCTTACTAAACGCGAATATAAAAAGGAACGACTAACAGCTCCAAGGGATTTGCAATTATTTATGGGATCCGATGCGATTTTACGATGTTTTCATGACAACGATGTAAAATATTGCTGCTCTGCTCTGGCTTCGTGCAATAAAAAGTCGAAATTCAATGTTTAGAAAACTGTAAACGAGCGTTTAAAAGTCACGAATTTATATTATTTATAAGAAGGCCGCGAGATGTGGATTTTAAGAAATTTCTTTTGAAATATTATCGTTTCATGGATCGGAGAGATATTGTGAGAATGTAGAGATTTTGTAATAAGTTTTTCTTGGAATCACTCGGTCGGATTCTAATTTTGAAAAGGTTGGATTTTTTTGAATTTGCGGTGTTTCCAGAACCGATAATTGGATTTTAATTCGATAATTTGAAAGTATTCAACATGAAATTATACAGTTTGTTACACTCTTTAGCAGTACCGCAAATAACAGTATGTAATAAAGAATACTAATTTTTTAAATACTGTCTTCAGATTAGAACTCCTTGAATATGCACAAGATGTTTTTTACATTTGACCTCCCCCCCCGCTCCCGTTTTTGTCAAATATTCACGTTTTTTGACCCCGTTAAACAAAAAAACATGTTTTTACGAATGTCTATCTGTATGTCTTTTTGTCTGTCTATAGATTTTTAGTTTGTGAGCACGATAACTTTCGAAAGAATTGATTGGTTAGATTTGCCCTTAAGAATAATACATGTATATTATATTGGCGTTTAGTGTCCTAAAATGATGGTCAAGTTCTTAGCCAGACATTTTGGATAAAAATTTAAAAAGTTGAAGTATTTTGAAAATTTTTGAAACCAATTTTTTTTAATTTACAAATTATGTGTAAGGGTGTACATTTTTGCGTACAAATTCATGCAAAACCCTCGTTTTTCTACCGTTTACAGACATCAATCCAATCGAACCCAACTTCACTGAAAACATTGTTCACATAGTAACCGTTTACGACGCTAGATGGCATCGCAACTGGTGAGCAAAATTTTTTGGTAACCGTGGAGACTACTTTGCTAACGGGTGACAGGGTTTTGCAGGCATGTGTAAAGAAAATAAACATACTTCACCCCTTGACTTTTTTTCATGTCGTGCGTTGTTTGGCTTACAATTTAAGTTTATGTTCATGTTTTTTTTGAATTTTCAAAATGTCATAAGTCTTACAGTTTTTTTTTTATCGAAAAAAGTCATTAGGAAAAGTTGCTCGATTTTTTTTAATACTACGAACATCCGTGCATAGAATTTTTAAATATAAAAAAAAGTGGTTTCAAAAATTTTCAAAATCTTCCAACTTTTTGAGTTTTTATCTAGACAGACACATTCGTAAACATTTGTTTTTCGGGATCAGGGGATCCTAAAACATGGACATTTGCCGAAAACAGGGGGGGTTTAATTTTACACAAATCTAATACATTCTCTCTGATGAGAATGTAATAATAAAATAATTATAATAATAATTATAATAATAATAAATCTTTATTGAGTGTGACAAATACATAAAATACTGGATATTTCCAGAAAGAAAAAAAAGAAATCTACAAGGGCTTATTATTGCACTTCTGTTTTATCAACCTGCATTTTGAAATTTACTTGCAATCTTTTAAAATTCAATTGTTTTCAAATGTTTTTAAAAATTTGTAAATACCTTTTGAAATATATCCCAGAAGGTAAACGTACCATTGACAATACTAAGAAGAATTGGCCTTCTAATCATCTTCATTAAAGGTCAATAAAACAAATCCGTCTATTTCTTCCAAATCAGCACAGCAAGATTCTCTACTTATCATTACATATTCATCTTCTTCTGGATTGACGAGTTCCTCGTTCGACGAACAGGGAAGGACGATCTGAGAACAAGAACTCCTTGACTCGAAAGAGTGATTAGAATTATCCAGAGAACAACGGAAATTGTTTAAGGTCTCTTGGATAATTAATTAACTATTGACATCTTCAGGAACCGCTTGTATTTCACAAGCTTCCGGGAATGTTATAGGAATTCCCGAAGCTTGAGAAGCAGAGCTTTCACTGCTCTCTGTCCTTTCCATTTTCTGATAAGAATCAGATTGATGAATCTCTTCCATAAACTTCACTTTACCGGAAATGTTATCTGAAAATGGAGGACACACAGTGGAATTGTTTATGTCATCATGCATCAGAACTTTCCCACTTTTTGATGATGATATCGATGAGCCAGAAAATGATTTGCCTTGTATATCACGATCACGGTATCTTTCGAGCTTTTTGAACTTTTTCGGTTGGAGTGCCCGCATCATTGTAACTGCAGGTGCAAGTTTCTTTTTCAGGGTGCCACCGGTAGAGAGGATCCGATCTACATTTCTCTCAGACAGCGAACTTTTATTAGTTGAAGATAATGCTTTCGATTCTTCAGGAATTGATTCTATTTTATCAATGGAAGAGAAATTCAATCGATCGATGACACTGGTGACTTTACTGCGGAATTTTTTCATCGATGCTGTGATTGAATTTCGTCTTCGGATACGTGATTCTGGGGTGTTTATTCTCTCAACTTCCGAATCACCGGCAACATTTTTGAGAACACGTGGAATTGCACCAAGTTTTCTGTTCACTTCTCGATATGGTAACGAATTTTCCTCCGAAAAACCGGGTTCCGAAAAGTCAGGAGTATTCTCACATATCACTGATTTTCCTTCCACTAGTGGATAGTCATCATGTTTAGAATAATTTGGTGATCTATGGCGGCGCATGATGATGTTTGATGTGCAAAAATAACAAGGTTTTTAACTTTCTCAAACAACTTTTGAAACATTCTATCTTGCTTCTGAACTACTGATCTTACTCTTGCGGCTCTTGAACAATTTGTGGCAATGAAGAAGCTCTGTCAGTGAAGTAAAGTGGGTCTGCAAGTCCCATCTATTGAAATTACCGATTTGTACCGTAGACAGGAATATACAGTCTTTGAGCTAGGCTTTGTTCCCCTCCGATACCTTCGTACATCTAATCCTTTGTAAACTCGGAAACTACCTAATGTCGGTCGGAAATGCTTGACCACCTAAATAATACTACATAACTAAATCCCACGACCAATCTTAAAACTTAGCTTACAAAATGAAAAAGAGAATATTATTTCACTTTTCACTAAACCTGAGAAATCCCTTGATATTTATTGAAATTATCAGAAATCTCTTTTAAAGCCATGTGAAACCACTTATAAAATTATTTTAAATCCTTCGAAATCCAATTAAATTTTAAAAAAAATCTGTTGGAATCTTTGTATAGCCTTTCTGAACCTCGCGAGTGTATTTACTCAAAAACTTATTTTTTCCGTTTATATTCACCTTCCACTTCCTGTTCTTCGCCAAAACCGTTTTTTTACGCGTTTGTTCTCCCTCAGCATATACATATATATATTTATCTGTATTGCTATATGTATCCCTCTGAATTTCCTCAGGAACTATTAATCAACTTTTGACAAATATAATTCTCTACGTGTCTTAATTAACAACGAAATATTCCAAACTCCGGGATTTACATATCTCATCAGTGCATATTTGTGTCTATCGACCTCTGAATTCTCGTTTTTCTGACACCTCCGTTATATACAGTACGAAATACATGAGCACTCTTTAAAAATTTCGCTTCAGGTCCAACACTATTGCGAGCGCGAAGAATCACTTCCTTTTATATTATAGGAAAAAGTTACGGATGAACTCTAATATTCTTATATATACTATACACGGTGAATCTTCTATAACCGCCTACTACCTGATTCGAACGTGCAAGTTCGAACGTGTTTCGCTTTTTAAAAGCTAAGAAAACATCTAGAGCAAGCGACATGAAAAGTGAATCGAATGCAAGTTCGAACCTGCAACGAAACTGAAAAGGGAATCCTTCCTTACGTCAACTGATGTATAGGTATAATATAATAATGTATTATATGTATAATCTTTGAAAAAAGAACTGTGGAATAAAGGAACGTGTTCAGACTTGCATAACTTTTTCTTTGAGGACGGACTTTAAGAGTCTAAGGTTTTTTTTGAATAGAAGTTAGTTTTCATTATCACCGGATAGACAAGACTTTTTTTTACATAAGTCACTGGAAGAATTATTAGGACCGTTGAATTTTCATGAACAAGGAAATATGAGGATTGAATTTTAAGCCCAACAAATTTTTCATGAGATTTTAGGTAATTTAAGGGTTTTTAAAAGATTTTATTTAATTTAAAGTAATTTCAATATTTTTTGTGACTTAAAGGGTTTTAAAAAATATTTTAATTCGTTTCAAGTGCGATTTCATCAAACGATTTCAAGAAATTTTAAAAAACTTCAGAGGATTTCCAAAATCTTGAGATTTTATCAAGTGATTTTAACAGATTTTCAGAGATCAATTTCAAGAAATTCAAAGGAATAAAAAATATTTTTAAATATTTTAATGTATTTCTAATAAATCCTGCAAAATGCATCCAAATTTCTTTAAACCCTTTAACATTTTTTTTAAATCTACAAAAACTTCTCAGAATTTTTTGAAATCTTTGAAAATTCTTAAAAAATCCTTTGAGATCTTGCAAAACTTAAAGGAAAATCTATACTAAATTCAGAAAAAATCTCCAAATTTTCTTTAAAATTTTGATAATAATTTTTTATTTTAAATGAAAAAAAAATTTAATTTTAAATCCCTAGAAATATAATACATATTATTTTTATTTCGAGAAATATCTTGAAATGTCTTGCATTTAATTGAGATCTCTTAAAATCTTTCGAAATTTATTAAAATCTTCTGAAATCTTTTAAGATCTCTTAAAATATTTGATGAAATTCACTTAAAACCAATTATAGAATTCTTAAAAACACTTCAAATCGCGTAATATTTCTCGACATTCCCGGCTTCACAATAATGAAATATCAATATTTTCATAAAATATATAGACTCCGAAGTTTAACCTATATACATAAAAAGTAAATACTCCAATAGATGGACGGTTAAGCCTGTTGCAGCATTTCGCGAAAACATGTAAACAAACACAGAAAAATAGCAAAATCTGTGGAATGCCTTAAAATCCGCCATTGTGTCCACATCTTACCAATACGCGGTGTTTGAGGTCGCAAAAATGATGTGTTTGAAGTGTCGTTTTTTTTATCGACAATATTTTGGTTGTACGACAGGGACTATCTGCTTATTTTCTGCAAAAAGAAATTTGTTTGGCTAAAAAGTGAATTTTTACAAGTGAGGAGACGCGGGTTGAGGGGTGCGGGTAAACAGTACTTACATTTTGCCAAGTCCCTGTCCGAGCAAAAAAGGCACAAAACTTCACTCCAAGGGTGCGTCACTCACTCAGAAAAATTTTCCGAATCTCGCTATGCACTTCAAAGCCCAAGCACTTACGAAAATCGTGTAAAAAAAGAAGTTTTATAAATCGCGTACTACACATGTGCTAGTTACTTGAATAGTTACTGGACCTGTCAGCTGTTTCGCAGGGTCGCCAATTTACCATTAGTCTAATGG
>UCOK01009466.1:0-33657 GCA_900474325.1 Synergus umbraculus | reverse complement strand
TATCTGTAGATACTCATTTTATTACGCGCATGCGCTTATGTATAATTCGAGGTGATCACCGACTGTCAACAACGCGGCGTCAAACTGTGTTACATATGTATATTATAGTGTTATTTTATTGAAATTGTGTAAGTATATATAATTTCTTATATTTTAATAACTAACTATAACTAACTATGAAATTAGACTCTAAATTTCTTGCCAAAATTTAAAGAAAGCATGGTATGTAAAAACAAGCATAACCTAAATTATGCATGATTCGTATATAATTGCCAAAATTTTTTTCAATTTTACATTTTCACATCTTTTGTGCAGAAAAATGGAGCAGCCTACTGCTTTTTGGGACACGTTATCAGCTCCTGGAGTTTAGGAGTCTTCATAGTACAAAGATTCCAAGGTAAGATAAAATTCGAAAAATTGTCAATATTTTCGTTGATTCGACGAAATAGTTACATTATATTGTATATATATATATATTTCCAATCAAATACTATGTAATTTTTAACTTGTAAACATCTTAAACTTAATTATAATAATAAAATTTCTTAATTTATTAAAATTTGTTAATTTATTAATTTTCCTGAAAAATTAAAAAAAAAATTGAATATCACTGATACTCAGGTATAGTATTTCAGGTACTGTACTGTAAAACCATGGGATATTCGTATTTAGTATCTAAGATACTCACGCATAATATCTTGGATACTCATTTTGAGTATCTCTCTTTGATAATATGCAGATACTAAATTTGAGTATCTAGATAGCTGTCCTATAGTTAAGTCGCAAAGATACTCAGTCATAATATCCAGATACTACCGTTGAGTATCCATTTTTCTCCGTGTTGCATTCCCTGGAGATCTTGTTATGTTTCCCTACTGAGAAAGTATACATTCGTAGTAGGGAAACTGCTGAAGCCGTGTCTAGTTTTTCGTAACTAGCTTTATGACATAGATCTCAATTTCTAGTCAGGTTCTTCTTTCAGTGAGCCGTAACAACATAGAACCCCTAGTTTTTTCTGTATAGCTAGATTCTCGATAGAGCATTGAAAATGGTTCCAACACTTGGGATTTCTGACACATAGCTTTCTACATTCTACACACGACATTTAACCCAACAGGGTTGTTGAGTGTTCGGCAAGGTGGAACGCGCCAAAAGTTGAAAGTCGAAAAGTGGCACACACCCCCGACTTTCTTTATTTCCCTCGTTCTTCCTTCTTTTCTGTTGCTGAGTAGCATTGTATACGACTGAAGAGTGCAATAGCCCGGAATAGCGGGTTCTTTGATCCTCCCTCGAGGAGGCTCCACGGCTCGTAACGGGATTACTCCACCCCGCGTAATTGTTTGTGAATGCACAGATCCGCGTGACAATGGGAGCACGTATGCTGTATGCCTGTGCAAGTTCGCTACGCCTGACCTAGCCGATGTCAGCGCTGGGATAGCGTTTGCGTTTTGCGATTGCCTTAATACCAGTGGTGCTGGTAGGGAAGACCCGAGGTGGTAGGAGCCCCGCGGCTACGCTGATTGCGGCGGACTCCCGACCCCGACCCGATCCAACCCGGACCCCGAATTCCGTATCCTACGACCCTCGTTCAAGGCTCTTCCACGTTCCAATCAGAGACACGAAATCAAATTGTTTAACATAGCGGACACCAACTGCTACTTATAGATAGCATCTGCCAAGACCTATTTCGTTCACTTATTGTCGGTTTATTAGAGTTGAATTGGAGAATAAACATGTATGGAATCCTTATTGATGTAGTAATTAAGCCTCTTTTGCTACTTTTCAATTTTTTAGTTCCTGTATTACTCATCATTTAAAAAATTAATCTTTTAACCCTCTGATGTCTGATACACAGGTCATAAGTCATAGAACATAGGTCAAGTCCTTCCTTTCTCCGGTCACAATTATTTACCCCTCCAATACCATCCACTTGAGACTTCTTAATTTACTTTAAGTAAAGAAGATTAGATTGATGTCTGACTAACATTGACCCTGACTACTTACTAAGATGCTAGCTTGCTTTTATTCCGTTTATGAGATTTGAGAATCAAAAAAATGATAACGGACTTATGAAACAATCCTCAAGTCATTAGTGATTACAATGAGATTAAGTTTGACTGTAGTGATAATTATCAAGACCCTCAGAACGGAAGTTAGCCCCAGTATGATACCATCTAATCACACTGAATCGCAATAAAATGAAATAAATTGAAACCCTCGTTTTTACTATGTAAGAATCCAAAATCAAAGCTCTGGAATAGTTATATACCTACTTAATGCAACCGTCAGGGTCGGGGTGCGTACCTAATAATGAAGCAGCGTGAAAGCCGCACGCGACAGTCCCCTAGGCCAAATCGGGCCGCGTTCTGCGGTGCGAGTAGCGTGACCCGACTTGACTCTCGCGTAGCTGGAACTTGCCCCCCGGGATTTCAGACCGGAAGCGAGGGTTCCGCAGTGCTACCGTACCGGATCTTGGCTACGGCAAGGGTTGGCAAGGGTCAAGCACAGTTTGGTTTTCGGCCCTGCGGACACGGATCGCGAGCAACGAAGTCAGTGGGAACGGTCACAAATTTAAAGCAATCTCACACCCTAAACATTCTTTAATTTATAATCTTTTCGCAGTTTCGCTTTTCAAGGTTACAAATCACATAACCATCATGTAGAAAAATAGTAATATATTATTGCAACAAAACGTGGACAATTCCTTAAATTGACACACACACGGAGAAAAATGGATATTCAAACTTAATATCTAGATAGTCAAAAAAAATATATTCATCCTAAATATCTAGATATTCATCCTCAATATCCAGATATTCATCCTGTTGAGTATCTTAGATAGCTGTCATATATATTCAATATCTTAGATACTTAATCACGCTATTTGAGTATCTAGATATTGAAGCTGAATATCCAGATACTTAATCTGAGTATCCTTAGATGTCTGTCCCATAGTTCAGTATCTAAGATATTGAGTTTGAATATCCATTTTTCTCCGTGCAGTAATCACCCTGTTAAATTTAATATAAGTCCGATGTAGTCGTTCCACGACTATATTGACTCATTTGCAGTTTCTTCAAATTATTATTTAACAATATTATTTAACAGAAACGAGTTGAGAACTGATTTATAAGCTATAAATATTCTTTTTGTATCGACGAGTAACCTTGAGGATTAAACAGAATGGGTGCCATTTCCCGCTCGATGTGCATCACTGAATAAAACAGAAAAGAAGCGGACGTAAAAGGCGAGTAGAAGCATATTGGCGGGGCAGAAAAGGACAAGTTTTCCCTCTAGTCTGTATTATGTCTTCGGCAGTATATACATGGTCACGTGCCTATGCGTGACACGTTCATGCATGAACGAATACGCAGTCGACTCCCTCAGCATATCGCTGCGTATTCGCCTCGAATTCCTTTTTTGGGGTGACAGGATTGTGTTTCCACTTTCATTCATTCTCAGCACAATTTTAAGGCATAAACATTCACGAATCGAAAATAATAATTGCAAGATTAAAAACCGTTTTACATGGCTTTGAAACGGAGCTAAAGTGTTAGTTTTTACTCCACATAGAGAGTAAAACAAAACTAGACACCATTTTTTCAAATCGAGTTAATTTATCATAATGCATATTTCCCTAATACGTTTTCGTGTTCATAAATCTTGTATTAAACACCCAATCTATTTGGCCCTACCTTCCCCTATAAATACTACCAAGAAATGATCGAATTCCTAATAAGATTTCAGTGTATATTTTTGGTTGTGTTTGCATGATTAAGTTTGACTTTTGATCTTCTCGACAGCGTTAATCGAGGCGTCGTAAAAAGAACTTAGATCGTTACCTATGGTCGATGTGTAGTATCTAATATTGTGATAGTCATGCTATATGTATAGGCGATGAGGCGCGTGAGTAAACTGCCAAGGCACGCGCCGTTCTAGAGTACGTAATTATCATAGGGCAATGGGGTGGGAGCCTGACTGGTCGACTCTTTTACCCCTGAGCAGGGCAGGGGTTGCAGAGTAAGCGGGCTTTGCTCGACTCGGGTCAGGAAGTCACGCAATCCACGTTCTCCGTCGCTCGGGAATTATTTTTATGGTTCCACGACTTTTCTTAAACTATCCCTAATGGGGGCAAAACCTCCAGAGATATACATTTATCAAAATTCAAAAACTCCTCAGGCCATATTGCACTAGCATTTACTCAAACTGAGCTTTACGGTAGATAAACAATCTCATTATAAACTTTTTAATATATCCTCGAAATATCTCTGAGAGAATTTCATCCGCTTCTGACATTTCTATCATCAAAGCCTTTCGTTTGCATTGGTCTTTGCTAGCATCACTTCCTTGCAGTGATAACGCAATAACACACCAATCTCAGTGCCTTTGTAATTTCAATTTCACGGACCAGTGTAATGCCCGCGGTCAGCAAACGCCACCACCTAATTTCGAAGCAAAGCGACGCCTCGCTTGCATAACCTTTGCGTCTGTATTCGTGAAGGCAAACGTTGAGTATGCAAAGCCAGCTCTGATAATCAGAAACAACGTGAGGTTAAGCAGCGACCCGATTGTGTGAGAGCGTCACAAGCTCACACGAAAACCGTGGCAGTTTATAACAAGTTGCCCGCAGGCATGGCTCTGATCTCTGCAATGATTGTTCCATGATGAGGGATGAGGCCTCTCTCTCTAGGTAGTTGTGTGTTTGAGAGAGTGTGAGTGATAAGAGTGTTAGAGGTGGAGTGACAGAGGGAGAAAGCATCGCCTTTATACAACTGGTAGCTGTGCAGCAGGCGTCTCTACAAGCCCCAGGGCTCTCGACGACAAAGGGGCCGCGCGGTTCAACGCGCCACAAAGCGCCGGGACGCCCACGCCCTACGATCCCCGTATTTCCCGCAACGCCGCAACCGATTCTGCGGAACAACCTCGGCTGCCCCGGAGCTTGAACTTGCACCACACCACTAGCCCCTCATCTTATCAACCTTTCTAGGATAGATGCAGTTGTCTTTTTCACGTTGTGGAAATTTACATTTCAACATCTCTGGTTATTCTAACCAGAACTTTTTCTGAATGCCTAGTTTACATATATTATGCATCTCAGGATAAAATTCCTTTCCAGGAACCTGTACTGGATTCTTGATGTTTCCTGTGAAGAAATCTGTGCCAAAGAGGATCGGATATATAGCGAACCAACATGGACAATCATGTCGTTTACATAACTAAATTTTATTCTCTAAAAGGGCCCACTCAGTAATACGAAACTCAAACTATCAACAGATTCTAACGTATAAGTTATAATGGGTCGATTACATAACTTTTCTCAGTTCTAATTTGTCATTTTTTACTTGTCTGTACAATGTTCAGGAACCCGGATCTCCATAGTCATTCTTTTTAGGATTCTTCGAACAATTCCTTGTAGAGAGGTCTTTTGGACAAATTTTTGCACAGGAAGCATTATATTATTATAATATTCGTATTATATATGCTTGAATTATGAAATTGTGGATAATACAGAATGCAATAACAAGTAGTTCTTTACTTATTCAAAACCTCAAGTTTCTAAGTTATATTCAGCTAGGTACTTTAATGATAATTTGATAAAAGCTTTACTTATAACTAGTCATAAGGTTAAGGAATAAACTTTATAATGATTACTTTAATGTAGGTCAGTTTTATCCGAAATTAGTGTAACGACGTCAATAATGATATCACAATATTATTAATAGGGTTCTTTGGGATTTTAGACTAGATCAGACCTTTGGGTTGACAGGTGGAGAGCAACCTAACTCTATTATTGAAAAACAGGCTCAAGTCATCTTTTCGAAGCCATCAAAGCATTCTAGTGTGAGTCTTCCGAGTTAAATAAAAACAAGGCCAAAAAATAGGCGAAGGGAGAAGTGTGATGATAATAATAATTGCGGAAGTGAAAAAACTCACCCTGTCCTGGAGCAGGCGATGTTGCGTGGCTCCAGCCCCCTTTGTACGAACTGCTGGCATCTGAAAAATTAATTGCTTTAATGAAACACGTTAAATTTACATTTTTGGAAGATTTAGAGAGCATTATGTAAAAGTCAATTGTAAACATTAATGATCAGTATAAATATTGAAATTTTTCAATTTCTAAACAAGTATTTCCTATAAATTATAACTGAATAAAATATAAGGGTAATAGAGCTTCTTCTTTTTAAAAATATATTTTGTTTTTGTTCAATCTCTGTACGTCCTTTATCAATATTAAATTTTAATCCCGAAGGAGTTTACTTAATTTTTTTTTGCAATACCACATCTATTTCTCTATTAAGCATTTTCCGGGAACTTTTCTTGAAAGACTTTTCTCCCTGTTCACAGTCCTCGGTTTGTTTGCGGACAGATATATTTTCATTTGGCAGTTATTGGCACGAGCAGGAGTGTACGCACAAGCGACATGGAACGAGGGTGGACTCTTATGTGTACATTGTACGATAGTCGCAGTACTATGTGAAACCGTCGGTTGCTTTCTGCGCATACAGCCACAAGGTATGTCGTACTTGGTTTAGACTGCCCCCTTCGTTTGATCGCTAGAGTCCATTAATAAAGCCTCAGATTTCACGTTTCCGCAATGCATAAGGAGGGGTCAACTTATAGTTTACTCAGTAGATTCTGTTCCTAATGTAGATTTACGCCTACGATCGTTGACCACTGCATTCATAATTGTCGATCTCCAAATGGATGTGTCATGTATACATATACAAACAAAACGGGTCAAGGGTCAATAAACTTGCTGCAGAAACGACTAACTTCAAAATGAGATTTAGAATTTTTACTTTCGGATCCGCATCAAAATAGGAAAATGTGAGAAAAATTGCAGCTGAACATTTTCATGCAAGATTGACAAAAAAGGCCATAATTTATATAACGGCATGAAGAAGTGCAGTATTTAGAAATAAGACGATAATAATTCGAAGTAGATTAAACAATTCTGATTACAGTTTGGATGTCATAAGAACATGTAATAAATGCACCATAATTCTGAAGATTTTTATGTATTCTAAATTGAACTTGAAAATTAATGATGGATACATAATCTTTAGAGATGTTCAATCAGATAATGAAAGTATTGCCTATAGTTGATTATAAAATTTTAATTTTTAAGTCAATTTAATCTCAAATGAAAAAAAGCAGTAGAAAACACTGCGTTTGGTCAGACGAAAAAAGAATCTAGTTGATTTCTCTATACATTTAGTAAAAAAAGACTATTATTCAAGTCAACAAAATAGTTTAGCGATACAATAAAAACCAATCATTTTTTCATTTCGCCAAATAGGTTTTTCAGTGTAAAATTCAATTTTTTCTAACTAATAAGGGCGTATGGTATTTGAATTAATACTTAAATCAAATTACTACAAATTACTGCAAATTTTCCATATTCATAGCACTTCCATTTCTTTTGTTTCAAGATTTCTTTCTATTTCATTGTTTCGTTGCCAACTGTTTCTATAGTTTAAAATGCAACCAGTAATACAAAAAAAATCATTCATATAAACATTAAGAACTTTTCCGTCGTCAGATATTCTCAAAATGAAAAGACGACAATCACTACTAGAATTAATGATTACTGTGTACAGCAATATTATAAAATACAATGTGAATTCTTAAATCTATTTTGATCTCAAAAACCTTTCAAAATAACTCTCTGGTCATCATTGTGACATTTTACAAGACCTTAACAAATTATGTGTACAAAGTATTAAATAACAAGATAAAATAAGAGTAAATTAGAACTCACTTGCTCAATTGCAATGGGATATTAATGGGACATTATTTTTAAAAATCCTTCATTATAAAACCTTAAATTTGAACGTAGGGATTAATATTTTTAGATCTATAGATAATCCCAAGTGGGATTATCATTTTCCTCAGTGTTCCAGATTCTTTCCTATCCTAATTCCTAATTTATTATCCTAATTCAAGAATAAAAGTTTGTTTTCTAAGAGCCAGAGAATCATATACACAATATAAAATAAAAAATGAGCACATTATCGCACACTTTGGATCACATACCGGCGAAAAGCATGGAGAGATTAGTGAAAGCCGTAGTGCGTGGTAATTCGGCGGCGGTGGTTCCGCTGCCCTTGAGGTCCAGCATCGCGACGGTCGCGATGACCGGAACTGCACTCGCCTCAGCCTATATATCCGGTAAAGGTCACTGTACTTTCGTATGTACCACAAAACCGAGTCATCACCTGCACCTCACTCTAAACGACAAGAGAGTAAACAAAACCGAAATTTCTTGACCTCCTTTTCTCGTTCACTGTATGATCATCTTAAATACGATCATCGTGCAAGCTAACCGCTCTGAATGACACTGGGAGAGCCGCTACAATCGTGCGAGTTTCTAGATCGAGTGTAGGGGTAGAAAACGAGGGTTGAGCCCGCCCACGATGATAGCGGAGGACCCCGGAGGTTACCTATCGGCGAGGGTGGTTCGACCCATCGAGGGTTGAAGGCGGAGTCACAGTGGTGTCAACGGGGACGCTTGCGCAAGCGATTCAAGAATCTAATGAGTTTCCAAGAGCGAAAGGAGAACCCACCTACTCACTCATCACCCGCGAAATGCGAGGCAGGGGTTGCTAGGTGCCCAGGAACACGAACACAAGCCATCCATCCCACCTACCTACTGACACGACCCCGTCGACGACGCACTTAAAGATAGGTGTTGTCGTACCGACGACGTCCACGAGTTTGCGCCGGTAACAAGCTTCGATTTCTTCCGGATTTCTTGGAAGTTGAGAAAAATCCACTCTCCCCTGTACAACCTACCTTCTATACTTAAAGGACCAAGTGCCCATAGGCGTAACTAGCGTGCTCAGAAACATTTAACTGAATAACTGTAGCTCTCCTCACTTCCATTATTGAGCTGATGAGATCCGCTTTCCATTTTTAAACGAAGAAAAAATGTGTGCTAGAATTATTATAGAGACATTATTATTTGACCTTTTGCTAAGCTACGTCAGCAGAAAAAATATAAAATAGCTGTAATAGCTCGAATTTTGCAATTCTGTTGAAGTCTTCCTGTTTTATGCATCAGTAGAGGTAAAAGGTCTATAGTTTTTATTCCTATGGATTTGAGCGAGAAGTGCAAGGAATGATTAAAAATCCAAAAAATTTACTCCTTTCATAATTGAGTGACACAGTGAATGGAGAAAGCGCATTTCAAACGAATAAACTATTTCTAAAGCTCGCTCTGAAAAATATTGCCTTGCTTCTTAAGGTCCCTTTCCTTGCGACAGGTTACATATAGATTTTGTTTAAAATTTCAAATCGACAAAATAGGACGAAAAAAAAACTATTTTTTCTGGTTAAAGTAACCAGAATTATGGTTGATTTAATCAGCATTCTAGTAATTTTAACTAGCAATTCTTATAAAAATAATCAGAATTCTGGTTACTTTAACCAGAAAAAATAGTTAGGCTATATTTAACCCAAAATTCTAGTTAACTTGAGTAGGCGTTTTTTTGAGTGAAAATAAAAATATAAAATGAACTTTTATGGAATTATAATATTAGTATATTGGAAATTAAATTTTGCAGTTTAAATTAAAAGATAGAAATGATCTCTAAATCAGTTATAAGTTTTACTAATTTCAATTAGCAAAGCAATTCTAGCTAAGACTCTACTCTCTAAATCTGAATTAGTCATAAGTTACTAACGAAATAGTGCCAAATCGTTTACTAATACACTTTAGTAAGCATTTTTACTATAAATTAGTTAAAAACTACTAATTCATAGTAAAAAAAGTACTAATTCAGTTAGTAACGGTAACTAAATAAATTAGTGAGCCTTACTAAATGAATTAGTACTATTTTACTGTGAATTAGTAGTTTTTAACAAATTGATAGTAAAAATGCTTACTAAAGTGCATTAGTAAACGATTTGGTACCATTTCGTTATTAACTTATGACTAATTCAGATTTAGAGAGTATAGCTAAAAAATTTTAATGGATAAATAATAGATTTATATGTAAAATTGAGTCACTAATCAAAATTATTGATAACTGAATCAAATTTTGAGAGTACATAATATAATGAGGTAATTTGATCAAAATAAAATATAATTAATTTACTCGCAAATGAGAACACTTTATGATTAAACGAGCTTTAGCGAGACAAATGAGTTTCTTAATATCGTTGTCCAACACTAGTTCCCCTCTCTATGTCTGAATCAGCGAAATTTCGCTGATTCAGATTAAGTAAGCCGATGATTTTATACTATGTTGAAGAAGGCCTATCTCATTCTGTTCATCAAGCAAAAGATTATTGCATCTATCTGTTTTATCTTATGACTTACATATTCCTATATGCTAGGAATATGCGCTAAGATATGTAAATGATGAAACTTAGACGTCTTTTCTCAAGACCTTGTTAAATTTGTTTGATATGCATATCTTTAAAGTAGAGTAGACTCGATCGACAATATCCGCTATGTACTTAAAACTGTAGGCGTAATTGCAGTCATAAGGGTTAATTATACTCTAGTAAAACAATTTAATATTTTCCACGGTATACAAGATTTAGAAAAACATCTGATCCTTGTAAAGGGTGTATGGTAATTATCATAATTTAGTTTTCCAACTTTACGTTCAGAATAATAAATATCTTTAATTAAAATACTTACCTACCTAAGTAATTTTAGCGAAAAATATTTATTGTGAACCTACATTTTTTTCAAATAAACGATTCAGAATTTATAGGCAGCTGTGAATTTCTCGGATATGAAGCAAGGCATGAAAAGGCCATGAGAGAGCCATGATATTAACAAAATGCTTAGAATAAAAGAATCGTTACCGAGGGCCAAAAGTGGCCAACGCGTACGTACAATTAAGTACTCGAATGTCGTATACGGTGCCCATTACTTATACCCCCGGTTCACGCTACCAATGTAGCAATATGCATATATGGAAATATATACATGTAGAGTTTCTGACTTCGGTGAACGTGAACCCTGGCATAGGTCGTAACTCTGATAGGTGCTTAAATGCATATGCACATACATGTTTGTATGTACCTACATCTATGTGGATGTAGCTACGTATGTAACACTGCATCATATACGTCATACGTACCTTATACCTCCATCGTCCATCGTATTTCGAATAGGAACCCCCGATAGGAAGGCACGCGTATGCCACGCGACCACATACGCCTGACGGCACATTTAACGCGCGATCGCTCTCGAGTGTCCGCGTGTGTAGTATTCGAAGCAAGGAAGGGGGTCGATCATACAATCGGAAGAAGGGGTCTCGCTGATGCTACTGATGCCATAAATCTTGGCGGAAAGTGCCTTTCTTGTATTTGACGATACTACTTGGACGATTTAACTAGAATGGATTGTTACTCGATTCGGTGATTATATGGGATGAGAATGCACATACCTTAATTTCAGACACATTCTTGAATAACGATCACTTTGCTGAATAATCTCATGTAGATTCATTAATCATACAGCAAAAATTTTTGACTATTAAGCTTACGAATATTCCAGCTTATTTTGCATTAGTTACAGCGAATTTATCCAAGAGGATTTTTAAGAACACAACAAAATGGAATTAGCTACACAGAAAAAACTAGAGGTTCCACGCTGTTGCAGCTCCGTTGAAAATGTGGTTCCTTTAGAATCTGTCAAAATCGGGGTGTTAATCAGAAGTAAAGAACTACTAAAAGTAGTTCCTTTGATGACATGAAGTTATCTGTAAAGGCTCTTTTACTTGTTTTTGTTTTTGCTCATCTGTTCAGTTTTCTCAAAGTTGGCTCCCTGCGCGCGCAGCGTGTGTTAGAGAAATTCTGCCATTGGCCAATTCGATTTTGAATCGCGCGCCACATTACAGCCAATGGCAGAATTTCACTAACACACGCTGCGCGCGCAGGGAGCCAACTTTGAGAACACTGCATCTGTCAAGTAATGTGGTTATTTTGGACGACAAAATTTGGTTCCTTTGGATCCATTTTCGAAAAAGAATGAATTTCACACCGTAGGAGTTCTGGTTTGTTGCATATCCATTGGAACCCAAAAGTGGTTCCATTTAAGATACTAGTTTTTACAGTGTAAGGGGTTGTCTATAAACTACCTTAAAAATTTAGGGAGTGAGAGGAGGTTCAGTCAAAGTAACTTTCCCGGTAAGAAGGAGTTGATTGAACTAGAAAGAAATGAGTTGGAATATGAGCGATTTTTCAACTCTTTTAATCTCAACAAATGTCGTTTTTAAATGTAAACACTTCAATTCATTATACCGATTTACATTTGTTATCGTTTCAATCCTGTTAGATCTCGTGATAAAAAATGTGCACGTTTTAATTCTAACGGACGTGATTGATTTAAAGTCAATTTAATTCTGTCAAAAATGAGCATACTCTAATGCTAACGAGAGTGATAGATTTGAAGTCAAAATAATTCTCTAAGGCGATCGTGAAAATTGCAGTCAATTTAATGCCTTCCTTGACATAAAATTGTCAACATTTCAATATAGATTCAATTTTACACCATTTATCTACATTGAAGTGTTTTTGAACATTTTCGATATCATTTTAATTAATTTCAATCAACTCCTTTTTACCGGGTTACAAGTCCGTACAGTTGAAAAACCTCCAGCATCTTTCGTTTGTCTTGTCATGCATCAAAATCAGTGGAACTTTTTTTTCTTCGGCAGGCCACTGTTAAACATGATGTGACTTCAAATCGAAAATCAGTGCAGGAGTGGAATCTAACAGGCTGTGATTCGCGAACATTATCTTGAGATACGGTATATAACGATGGTTCTCTGCGAGTGGAGAAGTAGTAGGGTAGAGGCAGGAGGAGAAAGGGGTGGTTGTGGGTGTGGGTGTTGGTGGAGAAGGTGACGGTTGCGAGGGTGAGTATCATTGTAGGGCATGAAGCATGACAGGGTTGCTATTGTATGCGAAACGCATAGCTCGCGGTACGAACGGCGAATAGTACAAGGGAGTGCCTGCCAGGCAGCCAGCCATCTAGTCAGCCCTTCGCAACCCATAACACGATAAGAACCATGCCACTTTGTTACGTTTGGGGATCGCTTAAGTGCGCGATGATACATATCTCCCTACCACCACTCTCTAGATAATTCTTCGCATTCAATTTGTACAATATGCTTGATCCACCACGATGATAGTCTCCACACGCCTTAACGTTGCTATTTTACTTCGAATTCGGCTGTAACATGATAACCGTTGATAAGTCCCTCTTTCTCAGAGGAGAAAGAATTTTTGATAATACCGAGCACAGGAGATATCAGCCGAACTTTCTGGAGTTAATAGGATATTCAGTTCCAATTCTGGGGTCCGAGAATAAAATTGTGTGAACGTCCGTTTGACGTCAGTTCATTTATAGATAATATATGTAGGGTGGACCCAATAAAGACATATTTTAAAAAGTTAACTTTTTGTGTAATGGTATACTAATCAGATTAATCACGGACGTCTTGGTGTTTTTGGAAGAATTGGCAAACTTATGCCATATATGTTTGGTTCGAGGGGAAGATTGTAAATGTTGTACATGTCATGAAAAATTTCGGTGAAGTAGGGTACTGGGAGGAAAAATTTTGCATGGAATTTTAAAGTGAACACTTGTAAACGCGCTCACATGACATGTTTACTGGCCTGTGCGAGACACAGACATAAAGCGTTCGTTGACACTTTAGAGAACCCTCGTTTCATTTCGTTTGATACGCAAGGGTGTCTAAGGACTTGTTATTTTTTGCACAGGTTTTTTAAACGAATTTGCTAATTTTGTCTCGTTCGAGTGATAACATTTTGTCTTCTAAATTTCAGAAAGCATTGTATGTGAGGATAGGAGTAAGTTTAAAGAAAATATTGAGGAGCTTTTAATTGACCGTAGATTTTATATACAAAAAGTAACTTCAAGAATTAATAGAATAAGAAGAATAAATAAGAAAAGTATGAATAAGATTCCACATAGATATACGTTTCTTCAAGTTCGGAAACTTGGAATGTCTAGGGTGGGTGGCGAAATCTTTACAATTCAGGACTCGACCAAAGTGGATTTGCGGAAGAGGCAGAACAACCACGATACGCTAGAGGGTGCTGGAGAACCAAAGGCCATTAATTACGTTACGGAAGAACGCAGTCGTTGGTTCAAACAAAGGCTTCTGTATATCCCCAAAGTTCATAATTCCGTGTACATCGTTTCAGCACGGTTCATATACTGGGCCTAATTATTGTGAATTTACATAGTTATTTTTTCTTCCTCTTACTCGCATTTACCCTCTCATTTTCCGAACAAAACGACAGTCCTATTGTCTCTTTAGTCTTCACTTCTTCTCTCTTCTATTTTAAGAGATTGGAAATAGTCTTGAACATTTATATGTTTTTTTTTTCAAAGCGGAAATCCACTTCCCACATGAAAAATAAAATCAAGGACAATTCTCGGATTTTCCCGGAACTTGTTCAATTCCCGTACAATTCTCGGATTTCCTTCAATTCCCACACAGTAGACACCCTGGTATAGATATATTTTTTTTCATTTATACAGACAAATTCGAGAGATGGTCTTATTGTGTTATCAGTAGTGGGAAACGAAATGAACTTTTGATAAATAACTTGAGTCGATATTTCAAGTGTAAAAGGACAAGAGCGGGAAAGACTCGGCGGAAGTTGCGCTGAATTCGGTTTAAGAAATAATTATTGAGTCGGCACCGCTCTTGGAATTGGCAGACGGCTTGCATTTGTGTAGGTAGCTTGTCTCTCTGGATGTAGTTGAGAAAGAGAGGAGAGAAATAGAGTGAGAGAGACACAAAGGGAGACGTAGACTGAGCGTGGCGCAGAGTAGAGGCATCCGCGCGCTCATTTCCGTTTTGGGGCCGTAGAATGGGATGAGAAGGGGATGAGATCAGGGTTGGATGGGTGGGGGCGCTAACTCGCGAGATATTAATTCCGTGTTAGCGCTAGGAGGGTGCTAGGGTGAAAACTACGTGCCGAGGGGTGAGAAGGAAAGAATGAGTTAGATAGAGAAAATTTGAGTGAGAATGAGAGAGAGTCAGGCTTAGGGTGGGAGTGGGCGTTACAAATCAAAGATTAGCCATAGTTAACTCGACTTGCGCAGTCAAACAGTTAATCAATAAACGATTATTTACATCGTATGCCCGCGCGTCAAGGGAAAATCTAGTAATGTGCTACCAAAATGAGATTTTGTTTGGACTAGTGGATTCTGCATATCAAATTATGCAATCATTTGAAATGAGAGAGAGAAAGATGGATAAAAGAATTTGACAGAAATAAGAGATTTTCTAGCTGGAATCTTAAGATCCAGCTCGAGGCTTAAAATTTAAGTTAGTTATGAGAGTCAAAAATGTATTCTAATCTCCAAGGAATGTAGTTTACCTCATCTGGGATAGTCTGGCAAAAGTTTGCTTGTAGATTGCAGAACGGTAATTATAGTTTAATCGCAGTCTCTATCGACAGTCCTAATGACTTTGCCGCTTAGCATCGTGAGTTATGTCTCGAGTTTGTGCTCTCGAATTATTTGACACTTTTTACAAAATTGTAAAGGAATGGAAATTGCAATTTAGTTTTTTCTATAACAAACAGTGTGTTATCAAAATGTCTTTTTAGATAACAATTACCGTAGATCATTTGTTCTCAAATTTTCTCATACAGTTATATATAAGACTGCATGAAAATTTGAGATATCTGTTTATTAAAATAATTCTTGGAGTTAATTCTTGCAGGTTTAAAGACAACCAGAACCGGATTAAACAGATATTGAGACAAGTTAGTTTCCAGGTATTATTTTATCAAGGTCATTGGAATTTTAAAATATCAGCCAAAGGCGGAAAATGAGCGTAGGAAAAGCGTGGTCAGCTCGGTCGCGTGGCAGAGGCTTGGAAAGGTGGCAATTGTATAGTGGCGGAGGGGGAGGCCGCGTAGACGACGTTGGAGGTAACAAACGGCGTTTTGGGGCTAGCTGGATGACTGGCGGCGGAAGCGTCGTCATGGCGACACATCGATCAGCCACCGCCACGCGATTCCAGTAGAGCCGAGAATGCCGAGGTCGATCTCATAGTACTGTGCCACATCGCGAAACACACCCGCATCCACGTCCGTTTTCACACTCCTACCCTTTAACACGATCCACAAATATGTAACTCGAATCTACCCTTAACGGTCGAATACAACGCATAATCTACACTCTGATGCTGATTTAGGGTCGAACGAGCTCAGGGTTCCGATCTTGGGAAAGAATCTTAACTCAAGATTTCTTTGCAGAAATCCTTGAGGGATCCTTTACACTGCACAGGAAATTGGCGAAAGAACCATCGCAGGATCCAATCCAGGAACTTTTACCAACAAAGGATCTTTCACAATCTATTCCTATGTAGATTGTAGATGTATACAGGGTTCTGTTAAAGATGATAAAGGTTTTTCATCTAGAAACCAATCCATCTGTACAATCTGTAAAGGAACTTCTAGAAGAACTTCATTTAATCAACAATTGAAATATGTTATACAGGAATCTGTAAAGAACTTGCTTTTTTTACTGAAAAAATTTCTCTGTGACTCAACTAAAAATCCTTTCCAGTAATTTGAGTTTAAAGGAGAAAAATAGGGAAATAGAGGAAAGACTGTGAAACTGAAATTCGAATCCTCTTTGACAGGTTTTCCTTTCTTCATCCTTAACGAGTTTGCTGCTCTCCAACGATTACAAAATCCTAAGTATTTTCACAGACCTTTGAAAAGCAATTCTGATAGTTCGAATCGAGGGTGGGTTGATACTCGAACTACGATATATGTACAGTCGACCATACCGATGAGGACGAAGATGAAGACCGGTGTTTGTGGCGTCCGCTGCCGCCTACCCGGCAGCCGACAAAAAGGCGAGAGAATTTCCTGAAATCCTTTCTGAGGGGCTGATTGCCATCATTATCGTGGAGTGGGTAGGAGTAGAGCAGCACTGGAGGATCGTAAGGGGGTTTGCTAGGGATTGGCATGGAGTGGCGACGTTGAGGGAAAAAGAGAGAGGACTGGAATCAAGGGATGCTCGTTCAAGAGAGAGTAGAGTAGAGGACAATCAGTGGTATTCAGCTCGAGACGAGGAATGGAAAGGCTACAAAGAAGAGGATGGAAGCAGGATTCCACTCGTACTTTCTCTCTCCTTGTCCAAACTGCTAGCTCGACTACTTTTTTTATTTTTTTCTTTCTTCACCCTTGTCCTGCCTTTTTCTCGTTCTCTCTCGAATCGATCGACCAGCACGTTGCATCGACCCTTCATTGCTACACTACATAACACTAAAACACTACAAGCCCCATATAACAGACTGAAGAGTGCAAACCTAATCCTTCAGAATTCAACCACTCGACTACTGATCGCTGATCTCTTGGCTAATCAGGAAAACTCCCAATCTCTGAATTTATTTGAGATATACTTTCACCTTTAAAAATTCCATCAAATTCAGTTTGAAATCTGAATTAATTCAGATCATGATTGTTCAAGATTTCTCAATTTTTTCCTAAGTGTTTGAACTCGAAAAAGATTGGGCCAGATATTCCCTCGGATAATTCGTATTTAAGTATTCCTATTTCAGATTGCTAGATTTTTAAAATGCAAGCGAGTTAAAATACAGTGAATTTTTGACACCCCTAATGGCTTGAAAATGGTTGAGAAGCTATTTTTACTGTGTATTTTATAATAGACAAGAATCGATAACCTTTAGGTCAATCAGATTACTTATCAGTAGAAAAGGAGGATTATGGCCAGACACAACGGATCAAATAATTCAACAATTTGAGAGTTGTATAGTTGCAAATTCACTTTACGCTATATATTTTGGTTGCTTCTTTCAGTTATTAAATAGAGATAGAGTTTTTTGGAATCAGAGAATGAGTGATCTGTTGCTCACGCAGCGGTGCACGTCGACAATATTGACAGGGAGCCAAGAAAAGACGAAGGGACGTCTCCCGCCCTTTCAATGCTTATACTTGATGCTTAGCTCACTCCCCAGTCACTCCTTCATTGACGCAACATTAAGCACACACGATAACGCATGATTAACTGGCTAATGACTTTCTCCCTTTTTTTCCTATCCCGCACTGTCAGCGGGGTATCGTCGATTACCACTTGTGTGTCACAGTTATTTAAAATGTCAAGGAGGTGAATCTCGCACTGTCATTGTAATTTTGTATTCACAAATTCGATGACTTGAATATATGTTTAATGCATTTAAATATTTATTGAACCCAATTTTTGGACAGAACCAAAAATCTGAGTGATTTCTCTTTTTAAAAGAAATACATTGTACGCTTGCCAAGGACTTAAATAAATTTTCTAAATATTTTTTTCGTGATTTGTTTAACATTTATTCTCCATTTTCTTCCTTTTTCCCTCTTCTTTATTCTTCCTTGTCTCTTCGTCTTTGAACTTACTCTCTTTTTCTTTATACTCCTTTTTCCTTTCTTTCTTCTGATTCTTGTCTTCCTTTTTCAGGGAAGAAGAAAGGAATAGAGGGAGCAAGGGAGAAGAAAAAAGTAAGAGGAAGAGTAAGAGAAAGAGCAGAAGAAATTTCAGGAGTGATGGAAGAGATATGAAGACTACAGCGAGGAGCCATGAAAAAAATAAAGGAAAATAGTTTTAGATGATGAACTTTATATAAAGGTTTGTGTTATTGTATAACTGTAAATTGGCTTGTGCCTGCTTTCAAAGCTTTTTACATACGGACATGATCAAGTAACGTAAATGACAACAGCACAAGGTACCTTCCAGGTGGTCACCCATCCAAGTACTAACCGCGCTCAACACTGCTTAACTTTAGTGATCCAACGAGCACTGGTGTTTTAAGCGTGGTACGGCCGTTTACACCGGTAAATTTATAACAGAAAGTTATAAATCCGGCTCTCGAATACGGTCATAATTTCTACACGGGAAGGCGGCAGGATCAAAAATGTTTTGCAATTCAGAATTTTCTCAGCCCTCTAGTGGTTTCTAGTTAGACTATCACAAAGAAATTTCGTGTGGTACAGAAAAGCACTGCCATCTGTCCAGAAATTCTCGGAACTCTGGGAAGTTTCTTCTGTAGAATTTCGCAGTATTGATCCATTTGAAGGGGATGCAATAATTTACAGGGACCGAATCTCTATCGTACATGGTCTTATCAACCTCTTCCTAACCGATTCTCGTTAACGTTTGCCAAGTTAGCTTCAATTTGCTAAGATACTTCAAAATACCAATTTTATATATAATATGATATATAACTCGTGACATAAAAATTATATTAATTTGTTCGTTAAAGATTTTTTTAGAGTAAGTTATTCAACTCTCAAGATAAGGTTTAAGAACTACTGTGGAAATAGGACTTTTTTACTTTTGGACGGAAATGTACTCTACTCTTTAAATCTGAATCAGCGAAAACCATACGAAATCAGTGAAATTCGCTGGTTCAGATTTAGAGAGTAGGTCTTGATTCTTTCCAGCTAGAAAAATCAGTTCTAAGTCTTGGATTCTACTGATTATTAAGTATCTCAGAAAGAAAGAACTGAGGATACCTCTAGTTTCCGGACCAGGTCAGACATGGCTTATTGGATTTCCCAGTTTTAATGTAATTTTAAATAAGCAGGCTGAGTTTGATTCTGCACTCAAAAGTGCAGCTTTATTTGACGTGACTCAAACTAAAAGTTTGAGTTAGACATTTGTCACCAGCTCTTCCTACTTTTTTTACTTCGATGCTCAAAAATTAGAATTAACCCAGGGACCATAAATCGACGTCTTCCGTACTGACATTAGGCGTCTTAATAATAAATAAAATCAAGACAATTCCCGCACAGTAGAAACCATTAAACTACCTTTGGATTAGTTCGGAATGAAACTGTTTGGTCTGGATACAAATTTCAGAATGATTCGGATTAACTCGGAATGAATTCCCAGCAATCCGAGACTTTTGCCAGGGAGAGATCGTGATCGCCAATATTCGATCATTTGTGACATTGATGGCCTCCTTTGTACTCGCCTTATAAATACGAAAGCTTAATCTTTGATACGGACTTTGGATTTCCGCAGAGTCACGAATAATTTTTTATTCCCTTATATTCAGACAGTGCTTCCAGCCTACAGTTAGTAACGTAACGAGGTTATTTCTAGAAGGAAAAAGGGTGGTTGGTAGGTGGGCATAGGTCGTGCGAGGATGAATAATGATTCGACAGTGTCTAGATGGCGACGATGATGATAGCAAGTTGCTCGCACGTGGTGAGAAACCGGCAGGAGGCAAGGAGGAGGAAGGTGGAGAAATACGAAGTTACCAACTCGTAGATATACGTCAGCGATAAGACCCTTCGATGTGATCCCTTTTCTACTGGGCCTGCACGCGCAGGGCTTTTGTGCGCCGCGCAATAATTGCGCTTCACCGTGGCGTGCGGTGCGGAGGCAGCGCGGCAGGAGGGTGAGTGGAACAGTGGGAAAAGCCGAAGAGCAATGCATAGCCTAGGCGACCTAGGCAGTGGAGCAGGACGATTACGACGGGGATGGGGCACGCGCCGGAACCGGAACCGAGGAGTCGCGTGTCCCCGCCGTTCCCGAGCGGAACTATCATGATTAGTCACGGGCTGCAACGACCAGAGGACTTAAAACGAGAGGACAGGGGATGACGACGACAAGGACGAATAAGACGACGATGATGGTCGTTCACTCAGCCTACTGTCAGTCTAGAGGCGAGGCTTTCAATCACTGCTCGTTCTGCAATCTATTTGAAACTGTGGCGACATGGGTCGGTGAACCGACGGGATCGTCAGGAACTGCGGCGTTTTCGCATCGACCTCTTGGGGTCTTTAAACGAGAGTCGTCCGGAGGTTATATGCCCGGACATTGCCGAATTGATGCCATGGTTGATACGCAGATTGGGAGAAGCGCAAAAACAAATAACTCAAAATAGATTAAGTCAGACTGAGTAAACCTCGGAACCACTTGATAACGTGTAAAATAGTAGCCAGATTTCCGACCATTAGTTTACTCGTGTAGGCCAAGGTTTCCAGGTTGATACGAGTTTTTTCGTTTTATTTCTGTAAACAGTTTTATATGATATTTCAAAACAAGACATGAAACTGCAAAAAGTTAAAAAGTCTGCGGTGAGAATGTTTGCAGGGTAAAACATTCATCAGAAAGGTACAATAAAATGATAGGGATCTATCAATTTGGTCCAGCAAGTATTAAAAGTAAGAGAGAATTGCAGATCGCGTAGTTCGCTTAACAAAACTGATTCGAAAGTCTCTCTATATTCAGCCGTCTTTTAGACCACCCCTTGGTTGTCTAGACCAGGAAGCAGAGGGAGACGTTCAGGTTTGCTGGTAGTGCTGGTAGATGCGGAAACGTAGGGGCGCGTTAAGGTTGACCGGACGAAGGGCAAAGGAAAAGGGAGTAAGGTTTAAGGGTGACGAGGGGAGTTCAAATCCCGTAACCCCCAGGTTAACCGATACCGGCAATTATCAACGCGTCGTTCTCCCTTCGTTAGATCATCGAAGGGGCCGACGCACTGCTTTATATATCACATAGATATAATCATTTATCTCTCGACGTGCATCATCCCATATAATTAAAGTAACGCTGGATTTTAACATCGTCTGAACACGAATCAGATTTTTTTTACTCAACAGATTGTGTTACGATTATTGTTCAAGGCTATTTCAGAATGCAAGGTCAATTTCTGTAAAAGTATTTGTCTATATACAAGGCTAAGAGCATGAATATTCAGATATAACAGACGACGAGTAACCGAAGAATTTAATTAAACCTTGAAAAAATAAACCCTTACTGGGCACGTATAGAGAATTAATGGTGTGTTAGAACTACCATTTTAGATCAAACATCAATTATGAAGGCAAACATACGACGACGTTCATCTAATAGTTATTTGAGTTTTTCTTAGTACTCTTCATTCACAAAAACCGTGCATAATAGTTCATTTAAATAAGAGACTGCTCGTAAGTGAAAATGAATCGCAATATAAATTATTTTGGTAATATACTTTTCACTATAAGTGTTCATAGGTAACTTTAAAAGTTTTGTCTTATCTGTTAAATGAGGGATCAGTGGGGCGACCTTAATTTCTCGACGTAAAGAGTATCGCTAAAGTTTATAGCTGACTGTACTTAAGATGTAGTTGTATATTGCTATATAGCAATAGGGCCACTAGTGTGTGGGTGTGTGTATGAGATCTAAGTGGTTGGGTATCCTCTGGAGCGTAGATAGGAATAGATAGTCAGCCCCTAACCTCAAACCCCTTTCCGCGGGTTGCGAAGGCAGCATCCGGGATCCTGAGGGTGGTTGTTCGTGGGGCGGTCGGTTGCCATGGACACGCTCTCGGCTAACCCCTAACCACTCCTCCCTCGTCATCCAGATTTTCCAGCCTCGCCGCCATCATCGACCCACCATCTTGCCATAACCAGCAGAGGACACTGAAATTTGGTGAATCTCGAATTCACGCTAAAATCTGAGTTCACGGTCCAACGTTTTTCAATCTCGACTTGTACTCTCTATTTCTATATCTCAATCATGGAGATTTTTTAAAACCAGATTGGTAACTCTTTGCAACCGCCAGATCAATTTAATCTTCATTCCTTCAACACTCGTACGATTTTTAAAAAAATTCCACTTCTACATACTCTCTAAATCTGAATCAGCGAAAACCATACCAAATCAGTGAAATTCGCTGATGAATCAGTAGAATCTCACGCCCTCTATGAGAGCAATTCCGCTGATTCATCAGCGAATTTCACTGATTTGGTATGGTTTTCGCTGGTTCAGATTTAGAGAGTAGAACACGATATATTGCAATTTTGTGTCTGGCCGTGAGATTCCTTTTCTACGGGGAAGGAATACTAGCGCATAGATTTATTTTTTAAGCGGTAAGCGGTAACTTAATTGCAACTTAATAATAATTAGCGTTAATAATAAAATTCTCTAGTGTACCATGTAGAACTTTGTCAACAAATTTTTGATGTAAAAATCAGTAGTAAATCATTTATATAATTGGTAAATAACCAACTAAAAAAAAGCTAAGAACCCTCGCTGGAGATTTTTATTATTAAGCTATACTTAAAATTTCAGATCAATCGGTAAAAAATTGCCTAAACAAATTTCAAGCTGGTATTCCCCTTAAGTAGAAAATCACTTTATTGCAAGACAATAAAAGGTTTCCAATAGTATCACTATCATGTCTGGCCATGTCATTCCGTTTCTACTTGAAATAATTAATATTAGTAAAATTATTTTTTAAGTGGAACCTCAATTTACTATAATATAATGCAATTTACAAAAATACCACTTATTTTCGACAATGTCTGACCATCACGTTCATTTTCTACTTGAAATATTTAATTAGTAAACTTGTTTTTCATGTGCAAAATCAATTTATTATGATAATATGATTTGCAAAAATATCACTCCTCTCCTAGATGCTGATACTATTTCATGTCTAGCCATGAAATTCCTTTTCTACTTAAAAGAAATGAGACGATCACGCGTTGCGTTGAGGCAATAAAATTCGTGTTGGCGGTTCGCTGCCAAGTACACAAAATATTGATATTACTCAATAATATTTCGAAATGATCGTCTGAATTTGTCTTTGTTTATCTTCAAAAATAAAATAGGGGAATTTACGGATGCGAATTGAACAACGCTCTTGGAGATAGTCGAGGGTATTATTCAGGACTGAGGAAAAAAAAAGATATTGTATTATTGCAGTACGTTCGAAAGCACAACTACGGAATAGGTCGCTCTGAAAGTTTAAATCATCGATAAATTTCAGAAGCAAGTACAGGATATTGGTGCGGGTTAAAGTAGTCGGATGGCCGTTGGTGAGAGAGTCGGTTCGCTCCACCGCACCGGTTGGCACTGATACAAACAAGCGTCGCGTCGGTGGGTTTCAACCCACTCTGAGAGGGGTGAGCGCGGTATAGATAACGTGATTTATACCTTTGTGTAATTAATGTCGTCCCTGCCGGTGCTTTAAAAAAACAATCGGAAATCGGCGACATCAGAGAAGTGCAACAGTCAGAGACTGCAGTATCGCCAACGACCGCCAGAAGCTAGGTGACAAATTGCAAGCGAATTATGTTTTTGCAATTTGTTAGAATTTTCTGTTGCAGAGTAAACCTGTTCGATTTTAATCTATACCGCTTCTGCCGAGTTTATTCTAATTTATGTAGTAATAGACAAACTTGCCTTGGGAAATGCAGTCTTGTCAATTCAATTGAGACATATTGGTTTAGGAAATTTGTTTAGTTTCGCGGAATATATATAGATAATTTCTGACATAATTCTTGAATACCGATAGTTAACTATAGGTCAGAAAAGTCTGAGAATATTTTTCCAGAAACGACTGTAGTAACAATGGAAAGCGGAAGTGCACTCACCAGTGATTGAGGTCGTAGGCGAAATGGTAGAGTTGGCACGTGGCGGGGGTGAAAATGCGCCTGCAAGGTAACTTCCTCTATCTGCGAGAGCTTGCTTGGCTTTTTCAACACTTTGCTTGAGTTGTTGAAAAGTGCTACCGCAAGCTAGGCCTCGGTAAGGCCAGTTTTCCTGCTTGACACTTGAGGACGCGACCGAAACTCCTGCGGCCGCTGCTCCAGCTCCCGATGATCCTTTCAAGTCGAGCGCTCCTGCGTACGAACAGCTGGCGCTGTCGTACATCACCAAAATGCCCCTAAAACCAAAAATATGACACAGTTTTTAAGATTTGCATTGCACTCTTTACATAAATTCAAAATCTATTAATTTATTTGTCGGTATTTATACCTCCAATAGGAATCAATAGGTTTCTCTTTTGATGGTGACGAATTTAAAAATGACTGCCAAAATATTTGCAAAAAAAAAAGTGGTGCTTGCATTCAGACTTTTATTTCAAAATAAGCTCAAACCACATCTTTCTAGATTATTTACATTTTTCACATCACATCTTTCCTTTATATATCTATAAAACGTTGATGTGTGCATAAACGACATGTATAACCGCTTGTATCATTGGAAGATAGTGCGTACCGGATGTCGACTAACTCGTTGTGTAGTCCAATTTAATAGCGATCGTTCAAAGGGAAATGAGTATTACTAAATGCAATATTTTATTTTTCACACTGAAAGTGTAAACAATCTTAAAACACTAAGCAACATTTATTTTGAAGGTATAAATAATTGTATCAGATGATTAATGTACGAGCTTAAATAAAATTATCATTAGTAATTTTTAAATTACTTTTCAAGCTCTATAGTTTTTGAAAATAATGTAAAACAAACTGTTAATTTTTATGTAATACAAGTAATAATGTGGCACTTAGCTAATCGTTTAATTATTATTTTGAATATATAAAATCATTTCTAAAGTCAGGATTAAAACTATTTATCGCACTTAAAGCCTCAGCAAGTTGATAGACGTTCAAGTCATTTTTGAGTAATTGTTTATTTGCTTCTTGATCTTAACCATGTGAAGCTTGACATTGTAAGTATAGGTATTATTTAAATACATTTAAACTACTTACTTTAACATTGTTCTGCATAAAGAATGAATTTTAGAAAATAGTTAGGCCATTAAATATGATTAAAAATTACGTAATTTTTAAAAAGTTTCAAATAGTACAATGGAAAACAGGAAATAGAATAAATTGAAAAGTCTCTGATGCAGTTTGAAAAAATAGAACACTGCCATAAAATCAGCTATAAAATGCTATTCTGAATTCACTTTTGCTTTATTCGTCAAAGCAGAAACGTTAACAATGTAGCCATTGACATCGTGACCTGAGTCCAGAGGGCCGAGATCTATGCTATCTAGAGCCATGTAAATAATACAACTTGACACTTCAGCATGTGAAGATTGATTGCTACTGAAAACAAATGAAAAGCTGGACAATAATGAAAAAAATTCAAGATCCGTTTGATTTTTTCGTATCATTGTGAAAATGTATAAATACTATACTATACTGTGACTTATTTTTTTAAATCACGGAGAAGATTCACGTCTCCCGCACAAATTGGTACACCACTGGCAGAGAAAATTTGGAACACTTTGGAAAAATGAAATTGGCGAATTTTCTTGGGCAAAGTACCTGATCTATCGAAGACTGGACCCGAGAAGATGAAGGTACTCTAGGCAGGTTGTCTCGCGCAACTGCGACCGCCGCGGACAGCAAATTGCCTGCTTCCGGGCCTCATTACATCACTCTGTTACTCTGTTAACTCTCGCCGGAAACCCCTCTGCCTACCTCGTCTAAACTCCCGCATGTATCTACACATACTATTTAAATGCAACGTCGCGGCGATAGGCGCACAATCGCATGCGATGAAAGACTGAGAGAGACTGAGAGAGATACTCAAGATGGTAATTGAAAAAAGCACCTTCAACTATGACTTGCAAATGGGTTTGAATTCGGTATTTGAGAGTTTAAACCTAATAAAAACTATCAAACTAATAGATTCATTGTAAGAATGTTACGATTCATAAAGTTGAAATGAAATCTCGTTTTATATAATGAAGGAACGCAATATATTTAACATAATTTTGAATGATATAAAAGGTATATCAGAAGTATTCAAACCGATTAAATGTAATTTTATATGATTTATATATTCATTACATGAATATTATTCATGAATACTCTGGAATGAGTTAATATTTCTCATTTTCTCTTTTAATTGTTTCAAGTTTGATGTACAAAAAATGCCCTATTTCGTGACTATTAACGGTGCAGAAAAAATGTGTGGCGAGATATCCGCCGAAAGAGGTAACCCGTGCGTGCTTTTCGCATACTTTATCAAAAGGTTTTATATTCATACATGAGTATGTATGCACGTGGTCGTAACGGTCTTTAATTCCCTCGGACCATTATACTTTTTTTGCATGAGAAATTCTGTACTCCGTCTGCCTTTGATTCTCTTCATCAAGCGTTTAAAGAATTACAAATTCTACCAATTCAGATCTGTTTGTGGCAGTGCCGTGTAATAGCTGTCGATTATAAGAGGCAATTATTCCTTTCGTCTCTTAGAGCAGATTACCGATGGGATATATGCATATGATGTATATATGTTTAGGATGAAAGCCGGACAGCAAGGGCTTTGATCCATAATATTTAATGGCAGATCTAAAATTTAGAATTTTACACCAATAAGAGAACCTTGTTTTGTTACAACTTTAAAGAGATATTTTGATGTAGTTAAACACAATTTAACACCTGAATTATAAGGGTTGCTTTTCAGTTCGTGTTTGAATTGTGCCTATAAACACTAGCTACTATACTAAATAAATTGTTCCCGAATTAAGCTTTCGGGATTAGTTTAGAGTAACACAAACTGCAAAAGGAACTTTGTATATCATTTGCAAACATTCTCGATTAGTGGAACAGAATTTTGATCCCCACCAGTATAACATGTAGTACCTTGGACTTCATTGACATCGGTTCAAAGACCGTCACGTGATCCGATAAAGCTTACTCACCGTCAATGCGGGGACCTTCCCTGTCCTCTGCACGGACGTTGCTTATGTTCTTTTGTAGAATAGCACCGAATCAAGAACTGATCCAGCGTTGCAGTTAAAAAAAAATAAAGAAAGGTCAAAAAAAAATAAAATCAGAGAGAAGAGCAAAACAACTTCGTAAAAGTTTTCCTGACACTCTTACCCCGCACACTTTGAGAAGTTCAACTTTAGGCGGGAAAGACCGTGTAAGAATTCGTGGATGTCGCGACCGGAAGTGATTTTGTGAACCGCCGGAAGTGTCGTCCACTGTACAGAAAGCACTGAGAACTCCGGTCGTCCGTAGGTGATCGGAAAAACAGAAAATCCGAAAAATGTCAAGAATGGCAAAAAGGACACTCCTCGAGAGTGCTGCAATCGCGGATGCAGGCACAGATTCGTTGGAAAACGGATCGTGAGGATGAGGTCGTCGTTAGCGCGTGGACCGGCGGACTCGGCCGCGACGTCGGACGCACATTTGGCAGCGTCGTTATCAGTCGCGGTACGATTGGCTGTATCGGAGCCTGCGCCGAGGGAGGCACAGGCTTAGTCTCCCTTCCTATCCTCCACATTGTCAAGCCTCGGTGTCTCTCTCGTGCTCGCACTTTGCAGTCGACAGCTTCCTCCCTTTTGCTGAATTCTCCCTCTTTTTCCCTCTCTGAACCCTCCCGACATGGCTCCTTAGAGGCGGGATCATCCACAGGGTGGATCTCCGTTTACCCGTCCAAACACGTCACCATAGTACCACACAGAATGTACGTGGTTCACCACCGGCTGAGTGTGCATGAGACGTCCTCGCTTCAACGCACGATCCCCCAATTCTACATCCCTTGTTTTCTTGTAGGGACACACCTGAGCAAATGTATGTGTGTTTGTGTGTATTGTGTGTATGTATGTATTGAAGGTTTAGGTAGAGGGAGTATGGAACGAGTTCGAATGGCTAAAGCCAGAGATATGGATGTTCGGAATGGAGATGATGCTGGGCTGAAGAGAAGAATAAGCACGCATTATGTGCAGAATTCAGATAATTGAGAAAACGCTACTATTCTGTTGAGGGAAGGAAGAACTCACATTCCCTTTTATAAGGAAAAACATTCAGGCAATGGTCCAAAATGCTGATTCGTTATTTTTTTATTCTTTGTTCAGGGGAATTTTGTTCAAATCATCGGGGGAGAGATTGGGTTTAACATTCTGCGGGATTATAATTTTACCCAAGGGAAGAAAAAGAGGGTTGAAGATTTTAAAAGGTCTTAATTTGTAGATTTTAACTGATTGTCAGATAATTTTAATAGTTGCCCCTCGTTTCATTAATAATAAAATAGTTTTCTAAGATATCTTCAATCGTTTTGCAGATTGCAATGCAATATGAAAAAAATAATCAAATGTAATCATAAATTTATTTTTATGGCATTCAGAAGGGTAAAAAAGAAATGGAGGCGCCGGGTATCGATCCCGGTACCTCTCGCATGCTAAGCGAGCGCTCTACCATCTGAGCTACGCCCCCGATGACTTAAAATCTCGAAATTGCTTTTTTCATCGGTGAAAGCAATCTATATTTGTCGAGCGGTCCGAAAAAATACTTGGAACGCCTCTGCCTCAGGCTCTACGCGAGTACCTTTCTCTCCATTCACAATCACTAATGTCTTTGACCTGCTTGCAAACATCATGCAAAACGTTCTGATTTACCAATTACCTGATTATCAAAAATTTAATTCCTATAAATTTTAAGCGCATTAGTGGAAAGTGAGTCGGTTCAAGTAGAAAATTCAACCCTTCTTGTTATGCTTGTCTGACTCTAAACGGAGTACTACTACTAGGTACTACTAACTATAGTAGTAGTACGACTGGTTCTACTACTATAACTACTTCTGGTTCTTCAACTTGAAACGTTTTAATTTACAAAATTACAAAAATATATATAATTGAATGTTTAACAAAATATTATTTTCATTGTTTAAAGAGCTAAAAAAGATTTGGAGGCGCCGGGTATCGATCCCGGTACCTCTCGCATGCTAAGCGAGCGCTCTACCATCTGAGCTACGCCCCCCTATGATTTATGATCACCAAGTTGTTGTTGCGATCGATGAAAGTGATCCATATTTTGATTGATAAAAAAAGAAATTTGTCCTCTCGGACTGCCCGCAGGCAACCAGCAACCTTTCTCGCTCGCAAAGTGACGCCAAAATTGTTGTATCAGGTGTGGGACCTCTTACTCATGAGCCTACTTCCAGTTGCAGAATACATAATCAGTTGCTTTTCATTTATTTTGCACATAACTTCATAAATAAAAAAAGAAAAACAAGTCACTTCTGAAAATTCAAGTAGGTTTTTTTTGTACCTAAGGGTTTAATTTTTCCTCACAGAGAATCTATAAAAATGCCTCCTTGATTGGTGCAAAGTATTAAAAAATGTTTATATAAGTATAACTATTTTTGTAAAATAATATATTACCAACAAAATGAGCTGTCATTCATTGCAGTCTTACACATATCCTATCTAAAAGAAAAGGGGTATAAAGAAAAGTATCAAAAATATCACACTCATCACTTTAAACTAAAATCAGTTATAATTTTCACTAAGTTCAATTAGTGCCTCAATTCTAGCTATAAATCTCATAACAGATTTGTAGCTAGAGTCGATATTGACTCACAATACAAGTCAAGACAATTGTCACAAGTGACATTTGAGTCACTAATTAAATTTAGTAAAAATTATAACTGATTCAAAAGAGAGATGTTTGTTGAAAACCGGATTCACCCAATGGATCATTAATATATTAAATAATAATATATATACTGTAAAGATATTTTCTGTAATTGTAAATAATGGGCCACCTCAGATTATTGCAACATTTTCAAGTTTGATTTTTCATTAACTGATATATTTATATATTGTAGAAATATTTCATATGCTCAATCCAAAACTGGTACTACTTATCAGATTAGAAAATCTCTTGGCTAGATGCATAGCTTTGAAACAGAGCTAGGAGGAACGTAAAAGGTTTTCGCAATTGCCTGAGGCTTTCAATGTTTTTTATGTCGGTTCGCTCAATAAATATAGATCGCTTTCACCTGTCAGAAAAGCAATTTGAAGATTATAAATCACAGGGGGGCGTAGCTCAGATGGTAGAGCGCTCGCTTAGCATGCGAGAGGTACCGGGATCGATACCCGGCGCCTCCAACTCTTTTTTTATCCTTTTGACTTTAAAATTTCATGTCAATAACTATCTACAACAAAATAAATAAAACTTAACCACATTTCAGGGCTCATGTTGTATTAACAAAACATGATGTGTTGTTTCCATTTCATGTTAAAATACATTGAAGTTACACACAGGATCAGAATCGGAAGTTTGTCGCATAACCAGTAGGGAACCAACGAGCGCTGGTCACTTCTTCAGGAAGTTAAACCTTGTGGAAGAATTGGTAGTATATGAGAATCTCTCCCTTCGGGATTTCGATTACAGTAGCGTACTGACATGCTTCATTAATAACGAACGAGATAAACGCACCAGTAAACTTTCGATTTTCTCTTCAGGCAAATATTTACTTTATTTTTCAAAGGACTTGAAGAAACTGTGGAATTTTTGCTTAATTCAGTATCGACATGAATTTGAATAAAGATGGGCGTAAATTGCCCAGTTTTAGTTCAAAATATTTATCATTGCGAATGTAAAGATACGGAAATTTAATTTGCTCATACGGTAATTACAACATGCCTTTAAGACCGGGAATATCAAAACTAATTTCCCTTTATCAATGTGACCTTGATACTATTTTACTTGCTACAAAAAATTGCATTTTTTACTCTGAGGATCGATAACACTATTGCAAACACCCCGTATATGTTCAGTTAATGTTAATAGCAGGGGCTGGCCCTGTTGTACTCGGTAGATGCCCCTTTCTCGTGAGTTAGAGTTTCCGTAGCCTTGCCTTCCATTCAAACCCTCCTCTCCGCTTATTCCTCCGGCTTTACTGTTATACTTTGCTAATGGTAAGGGAGGTAGTATCAGAATGTTCAGAGTTTATAATGATTAAAGAATATACTGATAATTTTGATTAACGTAAAGATGACATATCAGAGGAGAGAAGTGGACTAAATGGAAAAAGAACAACCTTGGTAAGAGAGAAAACAAACAAGGTTTATTACCTGGTATAAAAAACCTCCACTCAGCGAGCGGAGGAAATAGCCCTTTACAGCTCTAAAGTAAAATTAGGAAACACTCAAAGTTATGCTCACAATAATCCAAAAGGAAACACGATCAATCCAGAATGGAACACAACACAAGAATAATCACTACAAGAGTGGAACAGACACTTTTGTAGAACGCTAAACAAACCATAACTTTGGAAAACCGAATTCGACTTATATACTGTATACCTAAAAACGTATCACGTAGAATTTAGTATCACCAGGTATTGAATCCCATAATTAATGCAAGTAAGGCTTTCTTTCCTTTTTCCATAAATGTTTGACCAATCATACGAAAAAATATACCAAATTAGCTCGTTCCAGAAAAAGTGTAATTACCGCTAGTCACGAACACGTTGCATTCAACAGGTTAGCACTACATTACAACACTTTATCCTCATGACGAGAAGTCTTATTCAGCTTTACTTCCTCTGCAGGATGTGATGTCGATGTGAGGAAACTTCCAATCGAAGAATTGGTTTCCTCTTAGCAGAAGAAACTTAAAGCATTTCCCATCCGACTAAAACAAGCACCATTCAGTTTGAAAACCTGCTTGAAGTATAAATGTACTTAACACTTTTTACAGGTTTTATTTTAAAACTTTGAACAGATGCTTAATTCTTCTGTCCCTTATTGCACAAATAATAATAATTAATTGGACAGATGGGTTCTTTAATCCATACGATATAAAACTAAACGTTCACATCGATTCCTTATGTCCCTGTGAGAGATCTTGACGTCGCTTCGACACTTCCAATCGAAAAGAATTGTTTGAACGACTCACGCCCGGGGGAATCATTATCATCGCGTGATTTAATTTGTTACAATTAGGGTAAAGGCCCTGCAACTGTATAGTTTGATCGTCTATACGACACCGCACCCTGCTATTAATATCAGTTAACGAGCCGATATGATCGCTTGTTCGTCCATACGCCAACGACGCAAAGTATCGGCTACTAGCTGCCTCAACTATACTGTTCTCAAATCCATTGATCGCAGTTCTCGAGCTGAGTCACCATGAATTGACTCAAAAGCACCAGCTTTCAGGGGCAACACCTTTGTATAAACTTTTTCACACGTAAACACGCCTACATCAAAGGGTTTTAATATGATCATATAACTGTGGTAATATCTGTGGTACACACCGAGAGAAAAATGTAGTCACCCGAAGTCAGAATGTGTTTTTGAAGATACTTTTTATTCAAAAATAGAATCGGCTAGCACGAAACAAATGCATTTAGCATTTCTGTGTTCACAGTATCTCGTGGCACAATCTTTTCGCCGATTTCGAGTGCTTTAATGAGACTCGATCTACATTTTTTATAAATAGACTATCCTTCCAGAAGATGATTGTGGAATAACAAAAAGGTCGAAGCGAATTTGACTTCGACCGTGAGGTCTATATGCACTGCACATTACTTACCAATACCAATTTGTAATAGCCCTTATCTGCTGTCGATCTGGTAGTCAAAATGAGCGTGCCAGATTTCCATAAGCATTCATATATGCACGGCTGCTCTCAGTACATTATACTTGCATACCTAGTAAGGTGCCGCAACTCCTGTACTTCAGCATTTCGTATGTATGTATATTATACGTACAGTTTAGACCACTAGTGATTTAAATCCAAATTATTTGAATCATCACTGTTATTCTTATTATATAGATACACAAGTATAATAATCTTTCATCAAATGGAGATTGTCATACTAGACGGGCAGTATTTCATAATATTGATACTAATTATTATTATTCTTAATAATAATAATAATTCATTTACTTTTCCTACAATGAAGTTCACATTCCTCTCGCTTATCGTGTTCTTTTGTCTCGTGATTTTTTTTTGTGTCAACCAGTTTGATAGTTTATTACATACAGGGTCAGTTTATGAAATTATCTGAACATTTGAAGGTGTTTCCATTGCATGGAATTTCTTTCGTTTGAATTTAAATTATATTTTACGGCTAAATTGTAATCATTCAAA
>UCOK01009465.1:0-92091 GCA_900474325.1 Synergus umbraculus | reverse complement strand
ATATATATATATATATATATAGAAATATTTTTTTTTAAATCACAAAAGACAACTATAAATTAGTAGAAGGAAAAAAAAAATTTGACAGAGAAAACAACCCGGGAATTTTCAATTCCCTGTTATAGACACCCTGTGTTTCAACCAGTTTTTTATAAATTAAAAACCATGTGTTTTTCTGTACCATATATTAATTGTAACAATCTTTAAACTTAAGCACTTTAATACCGGTGCTTTTTGTTCATAAAAAATGAAAAATTATAGTTGTAATTTATTGTAAAGTGCAGAGCATAACTCGAAAGCAATGTGAACTCTCACTTGTGCCGACAAAAGATCAAAGTAAGAACAGCTCAGCAGTGTGTAGACCATACTATGTATATACTTGATGATGAGTGTTACATGCGTAAACATAACTTGTTTCAAACACCTTGACATATATACGAGCTCTATCATTTTTAACAATAAATTATCTAGATAACAATATGAAATCCTGCTTTAAATAACAGGTCAAATAATTTTTTGCATGAGCTTCCTATATAGAAAAACTTTTCACTATCATCAATATTTACTTCGCAATTTCTGATGCTTTTAAATATTTGATTTCAATTAATGAAAAAAGCGCGAGATAGAACTTTCCGAAGTTAATATGTTATCGCAGCTGATATTGCAATTTCGTGAATTTTCGTTGCACTGCTGTGTATACGCTTTGCACAATTTACGAGCTGATTTGATTTATAGAGTACCGCGCTATAATTCTAAATCGGATTTTCTCTCTGCAATTTCATATTCAGCCACTTGTACCCGCAATGACAAACATCCAAGCGTGTCAAATAATGATTTGCAGTATCCAGGTGGAATCTTTTAAAAATTTTATTTGCACTTGATCAACTTCCCTCTTTCCAATATATTTTTCATTTTCCAAAAGACAATATTATAGGGCAGTAACTTTTTACATTAGATTTCAATTTAACATCCATTGTAGCCTTTTAATAAATCTTTCTTACACTTTTTAAAGTGCATCTTAAATCAAAGTAAAGAAGAGAAAAATTTATTGTTCGTAACTTTATTATCGCAGAAGTGAAGAGTTTAAGGTAAAACAGGTTTAAAATTCCAACATCGCAAGAACTTTGGTGAGGAACATATCTTAAATTGAAAGTACTCTTTTCTTTCCTGCTTTTCATAGAATATGATCCTTTTTCATTCGGAGACACTTAACTTTGCTTCATGGTAACGCCGAGATGCAAAAGGATTTTTTTCATTGAGGTAGCTCATTTAAAAGTCTTTAAGGCGATAGCAATGCTATAGAAACACCGCGCTCCTATAGTATATGTATTTCCTTTCAACGGAGATTAACAATTATTCAAAAAAGACGCTACACCTTAAAATTTACTTAGCCTCCGTAGCGACCCTGAATTTTTACTCAAACAGTAAGTCTCTTTTGGTTCTATTGCATAGTGATGTCATTCAGAATGCGGCAAAGGATCCTATAAATTGTCACAGGGTCGTCTAAAAAAGTGCGACTGCTTCCTAATCTTGTTTCCTTGACAAATTACCCTCGGAATTATTTATTATTAACTATGTATTATACATATTTAGCTTCATAATTCTAGATTTTTATGTAATGAAAGTATTTTTTGTGTATTACAGATTGCGCAGGTCGCAGTGTATTTCAGGAATATTCTTACGGTAAGTAAAGCATCGTTTTAATTACACTCAACTCTAGATTTATTACGTTTAATTGTCGTCTGATGTTAAAAGAACAGAATAATTTTCAATAGAATTAACGGATTGGATTGCACTTTGATCCACTTTATATAAGGGTGATGTATAAAAAGAAAGGACGAGTTCGTTAGCCATCAAAATCATTTAGATAAAAAATAAAAAATGTAGAGCATTTTCAAAATTTGTTTTCACAATTTTTATTTGAAAAAAATAATAGTGTACAGAATTCCGTGTCCGCGTTTGAACTTGAGAGCATATTGGAAAAGTGTATCCACCTGACTCGAGGCGGTGGATTCTACTTGTAGTTATATCTAAAAGGGTAAATTTAACCAGATTGCTGATGCTGGCGGTCAGGGAAGAAACGTTAACATCACTTTCAAGTCTTCCCTGTCCGTTCAGTCTTTTCTTGGCAAACACTTTCCTATGAGATATTTCACATAAAAGCCTTAAAATTATGTATTTCAAGTTAGAATCGTTTTTGTTTTTGGACTTGTTTAATTATACTCTGACGTATTCCTTTTTTTCTGTACATAAATTGTCTCTTTTTTTCAAGAAAATGAAAGACATTCTGTTTTCATCTTGAATGATCTATATATGTTAAAACTTATACTTTTACCTGTCTTATATACATTTCAAGTTTTTCTAGGGTCTGCCCTGTATATTTCTTTCATACTTGCTCTCTAAACGTTACACGCGGACGTTTAATGTGAAGCACATTTTACGACGCCGAGTATTACGACTTTTGCTCTTTTTGGTACAATGCTCGCACTTTGCTGCACACGCATGTCTACTTGGTAGATTTTTATGTGAAATTGCAGAGCTATTATAATATTATGACTGCAACATTTTTATTTTGAGTCGGGTGAAAGTCAATTGGAAAAATAAAAGTTTATATTTCGATAGTCTTTCGGTAAAAATCGGAAACATATTGCAACATGAACGATTCTTTTCGTTCCGGAGTCATATAATCATGAGTAGCAATAAAATAGAAATTCCCATCACGCCAAATTACGATTAGCGCAATTTTAATTCACCTTTGCATAATTACCTCGTGCAAATGACTTCCCAATACTAGAGTTTAAATCTTTGATTAAACTCAATTAATAATCCATTTAGCTTAATTAAAGTGAAATTCAAAAGTTATACTAACGTACAAAATTGTCAGACATTGAGATTAATCTATGGATCTTTTCCTGATTCTTACAAAAATTCGCTTATTCCAGATTTGAAGAAAATAAGTGACATGACCAATACCAGAAGTCGCAAGTGCTCCTGGAAAGGAACTCGTTTTTATTTTTATCGGAATTACTTTTTGTTTTCACTCTCATGGACTAGTTTTTTTCTTGGCCACAGATTCTCGATTCCGAGATTGCAACGCACTGTCGTGATCGTTTTCTAGATACCATGGTTTGCCATGGTCGGACTACGATCTTCCATGCAATAGGGTTTTCCTCTTTTTCTGAGAGCTGTATATTTTCAGTCGGTCCAACCGAACCGCAAGCGCAGCACAACAGAGTAAGAGTTCGTTGGCTCGCGGGTCACGTAGTGTCTCGTAGCTCCCTGACAATGCAGCCAGTCGAGCGTCATCTAATCACTATAAGTCATGCAGCCAATCTAACAAGGAGCCAGCCGCCAGTCGTCCACACTCCAGCCTTGGCAATGGCAGTGGCTGCGTGGTGACTGCATGCAAAAAGAGAGAAATACCTATGTATAATATAAAACCAAGAAAACGCGCAGCACCACACTTTAAAACTCAATACTTACGCGTTCATACATATTATCAATGCCAGCAGCATCAATCTGCATCACACACCTGACGATGCGGGAATATTGTAATAATTCAATAGTGAAAGTGTGAATAACACTATTGTTTGCTTCAATAATGGAAGTAAATCTTTATAAAAAGTATAAACACTTTTTTAGAAAGGTTTTGCTACGACTTATTCATATGAAAACGAACTTGTTTGTCATCAGTGCTCTATTTATTTTGCTGGTTTCTTTTTACCTCGATTTTTCAAGCGCCTTAAAATTTCAATATAACGTACATTAGACTAATAAAAGCGCATAAAGTAGAGTATGAAACTATATAACAACATTTTCTTGGTGAATAACTACCGCAACAATAAAAGCGCACGCATTCATATAACGTGTAGTACGATAAAATACCGCTGAAATTATTCGCTCTTATTATATGCGAATGGATAAGGACGAACTTGTAGGTGCAGGCCGTAGATCCACATACATATGTGGTATGCGTATATATGCATAACATATGATGACAAAGCGTGAGAGAAAGACATAATAATAATATAGCGTGCAGCTGCCCACGAAATTCCTCCTCGACTTTGTTCCCTTCTTCATTTTCAGACTAAAGCGAGCTTAATGCGAATTTTCTCTTGAAAGAGAAACCAAGCCCCTTTCATGATAATACATAGTAAAAATCTAATGTAGATATAAAATCATGTTCTGTTAGGCAATTGTAGAAGAAAATTCAAACTGAGAAGAGAGAAATATTTGACCTGGCTTTAAATTCCAAAGGATTTCAATTAGCTTCTCCTTGAAAGACTAGCTCTTTACAATTATCTAGCATTAGCAACGTTTTTTCACTTTTTGAATATTTGAACATTTTCTTTGAAATATATATTTCTTAATTTGAATTCACTTCTATCTTTGTGCCATCGGTATATTTTACCTCAGAATTTTTCATGTGCTGATATATGTTAGCTTTCTTCTTTTATTCAAGGTTGGTAAGCATTTGACGGCATATAAAAATTGTAAAAATGAGTGTTAATTCTTAAACTCCTTTTGACTTTATACTCGATCTCATAAATTGCCGTAGCCGATTCGATAATCTTACAATTATTGTGAGTCATGGACGTGTCTCGCATATTCTCGAGAAAGAGGACGAATCAATTAATGAACCAAAAATAATAAAGAGCATTTCGAGTTGTAAAACGGAGATACGTATATATCACTTCTTTCTTGTATGGGTATCATATTTAGTTGAATAATATATAGAAGCGCATTCTTCCTTTTTGGAAGAACTATACTCTCTAAATCTGAATTAGTCATAAGTTACTAACGAAATAGTGCCAAATCGTTTACTAATACACTTTAGTAAGCATTTTTAATATAAATTAGTTAAAAACTACTAATTCATAGTAAAAAAATAAGTACTAATTCTAATTAGTTATCGTTACTAACTGAATTATTTTCTTATTTAAATTTATCGACAACTATTAATAGTTGTTGTCGGTAAATCTCGATAATTATAGAACTTCGGGATAAAAAACATCTTCCTCGCGGAATTTATACTGTGAAACAATTTATTATTAATCCATTTCATCACTATCACCAATTTTTCTCAATTCTTCACTTTCTCTACTCTAAAAACTGCAAAATTTTACATTTTTCCTTTCTCATCGCATTTTTGCCTGTATTCTTATGTGGTAAAACATATCTCTATACTTTGACCGCGGAAAAAATCGATTGTGACTTAATGGAGGAAAACTAGGTTCATGCCAATAACGTTTACAACAAAGTAGATTTCTCTCTTTCACTCTGTCGACTTGCTATGAAGGAATCTTAAGCAAGTAAGCAGCAATGACCGAATAAGTAAGGTAGAAGGCTATAGAGGTATGTATTAAGGGGTTACTGTTAGCAAAGAAATGGTATATTAGATAAAGAGTGACTGAACAGTGAACCTATATAATATATACATCCATTGTATTGCTCTCGGTAGGTCATCATCATTCTCACGCTAGCTTGATCCCTTTACTATTGTACTTTTAATATGTATAAACTTAAACTCCAGTCTAACTATAGCATTTCATCTTTTTAGAAAGAAATTAGATGTTCATTAAGAGCATGTGATACTTTATACCATAAGAGCAAATTAGTTAAACCAACTATACATTCATGATAATAGATATTTTTAGCTAATCCAATAAATTATTGACTCTTATTTGCTAAAAGTATCTATTATTATGAAACGTATAATTGGTTTAACTAATTTGCTCTTAGGGTAAAAAGTATCACATGCCCTTAATGAAAGTGGTTCGTTGTCATGTAATGTAAAAATCATCATCGCGATACATACATCGCAACGCAATTTTCTTTAATAGTTTCCACATTTTCTTAAAAATCATTGAAATTAAGCGATGAAAGTTTGTTCTAAAATAATATGCGGGAATCTTCTTTTACCGGTTTGAACTTTTCCTTTTAGATGAATTATTGTTAAGTTGATGACTTCAATTAGATTAGTAGCGTCTTTGTATTGTTGAAAACCTTCTGGGCGATACTTTTTAATGGATGAAAATTTCCATAGAGTGAATCCGTGTAGATGCGATATGCGTGACGAATCAGGAATAATTTATATCGTTCTTCATCATCGATAATTAGAGATAGTACCTTCCGGTTTGAGGTGAAAGCATCTATATACTGAGGTCATATGAAAATACAATTGACATTGCAAAGAATGATCAGTACGTAAGAGCTGAGTATTTTTTATTGCACGTTTCCTTACTGTGCTCCCATTGGTATACATTGTATATTCAATAACCAATATTAATCTGAATGACTCATAATTTTTTGTATAAACTTTACCAAATTTCAGAAAACATTATATTACTTTCTGATGTAAATACCTGATTTCCCTAAAACGTAAAAGATTATACTAAATTGTAATATCGGTTTTAACGTATTCTGTTACTAAATTTCTTTCAATGTAGAAAAAATGTCCTGTTTTTTGAAACGCACGAGAGCTTTTCTCTCTTCCGACAATATTTACTTCTCTCAAGTCGGGCCGAATTACGCACAAATTCAAAATGAGAAGTAAATGCATTTTCTTAATTACATATAAATAATTATGAAACTGCTTTCGAAATAAGTGATTTATGTGCTTAAAAATGGCAATTTATGCGCAAAAATCACAAAAATAATAAGCAATTTACGCACCGAAATAGAGGACTTTATGCGCATAGTTGAAAAACTCGAATTATGCGACTATAGGCTCCTGAATATGCGAAATTATGTGGCCTTAAGGCCATGTAAGACTTACCCGATCCCTACCTTACCAAGATTTTTTCTCTGGAACGTTACTTCTACATTTATTGAAATATCAAATTGAAAATTTCTAAAATTGAAAACAGGATAAACATACCTCAGCATATTTTCTTTAGTTTTAGAAATTTTCAATTTGATATCTCAATAAATGTAGACGTAGCGTTGCAGAGAAGAAAATGTAGGTAAGGTAGGGATCCGGTAAGTCTTACATGGCCTTAAAATTGGGTCTGATAGTCCGAAAACGTGATAAACGATTGATATTTACTCATTCCCATCACTTTTGGAAAATTATGCGATTATGCGCTTGCATAAAGTTCACATCCCTATATTTATTGTAGATTTTTATTTCAGAAGATAATTATATTGAAATCAAAACACAAGATTGACGAAAAGTTTTATAATAATTATGACAATTACAATTACTTTGCGTTTAATTAAGCAAAGGTGTTTTTTTTTTTTTTTTCTTGGAAATTAATTCAGACTTGCGTGTAATGAAAGATGCGTCGCTGACATCACGTGAAATTATCAGCGCGTAAGAAAGATGTTTTTTCCTCGTCGGTGATTTTATTTCTTAATCTCAGAGACTTTTTTATTATATTACATTCATTTTCAATTTCATATTGGTTTCTTTCAAGCTGAAAAAGTTAAACGAATTGATGTGAATTTTGAAATAATAAGTAATTTCCGAAGGAAGCAGCACATCAGTATCCCACGGTCTGTAGTTAGTGCATAGAGATATATAATTACCTCCTTAAATATATGTCGAGATTACTGCGATGATAAAGTTATCTTTTAATAAATCGTGATAAAAATATTCTAACTTAGGAATCACGTATCTAATTGTTTACAACCTGAGCTACTGTTTTCTTTTCAACGCTGTGTGAGTACTTAGATGGCCCATAAATAATAAGAGATAGCGAATTTTACTGTTCTACGATATGGACCCTAATCGGTTTCTTATAAATGGCTCAATTTTTATCGACAATTAGAAATAATATCCACTCGTCCTTCAATTTGCGCTCTGATTAATTCTTCAATCATTTAACGACCGTAAAGCATTCAATTCGTTTTGTGCATTATAAAATCGACATCTCACTCATGAATAATTAAAAACAAGACATCTAGGTATAGTAATTAAAGAAAAAAGGCTGCAAGCGGCAATTACCGAAAAAGTGAGAAAGAAAATTGTTTGAACAGATTCTCAGGAATACTCTCACCAAATTAAAAAAAAATTAGGGTGAATAAAAATTGAAAAAACCATTTTTGAGTTTTGTTACTACCAAAGAAATATTTTTTTAGATATTTTCCATTCTTCTGAAACTAAGTGAAAAATCTAATTTCAAGTAAATATCAAATTTAAAGGAACCAATCATTTCAAAGAAAAAAATATAAGCATAACTTGGTAAAAATAACTCATTTATAAGGGGCTATTCAAATATTACGTAAGCAGCTTGTGTGTGTGTGTGGGGGGGAGTCTAAATAATTTCTTATTGTTAAGGGATACTGTTGATTTCTGTTGCTTACATGGGGGGGGGGGGGGGGGCGAGAGGTTAAAAATGATCTGAAAAGTGCTTGCGTAATATACTTGAACAGCCTCTATATAATGGCATAATTTTCTTACAGTAAAGTGAAAATAAAATATGTAGCTTTGATTTTATAAAATTATTATATTATCTAACTGCATCGTAGAGAAATTCATATTAAAAATACAAATTAAGGTTCTAGTATGGTATATGGTTAAAATTATAGAAAGATGTGCGAGGAAACACATACCACGTCGATATCCGCGATGACCACTTAAATTGATAAGCAGCTATTATTTGGCTTGGTGAATCGAGTAACTAACTGCCTCTCCTTAGAATAATTCAGAACAACGACCTGCCTTCTTCGAATAGAATAGATCAATAGACTCTTTGGTAATGCACCATTTGGTAAGAGGAACGTTACCTTGAAATCATTGGTGATCGAAATTAGAGACTTTGAGTCGAAGATCGTTTGTGTTGCAAGTTGTGCTCCAGGATGCTGAAAATCGATTCCGTTCTCTTATGAATATGAGCAAGCAATAGGAAATCCAAAATTTAGAAAAAGGGTTTCAACGTGTATGTAACTTTTAAATAAAATATATCGTGAAATCAAATGAAATTCATTTACAAATTTACTAGACCTTGTTTTTTATCAAATTATTTTATTTCTTTGTAAGTTACGGAATTTCTCAACACGAAAGATATACAGCATCAGCATAACGCACGTAGGTAACTTATAACAGTCGGCCCAGTAAACACGTTAAGTATAGAATTGGCCGCAGCAATTACCGATCACGTTTCAGTTGCATTCTTGTCACCTTCTGGTACTGAACGTCAACGACTTATAATTATAATTTATAGCAGACTGCAAAATAGCGAGTCGAATGCAATTCGTACACGAGCAAAGGATTGTTATGCATCCTTACGGGCTGCTGATGGGGTTCGCTCATTACTACACCAAACGATGTGAGATGTGATGTTAGCATGGTTAGGCAGCTTTGGCAGTAAGCCAAGTGCTCAAAATTCGAGCAACGAAGGTTCTTGGCTCTTATTCACTGAGGACAAATATCGCTAATCCAATCAAAAAAAGTTATACTTCTAACATGACACATTGCACCTGGTACACGATATCTGCACCCGGAAAACCGTTTAATTAAACAGTCGAACAAAGATTTATGCTTGACATCAGAGCTTATCCATCTTCACTATTTTATACCATATTTATTTCCATAAAAAACAGAATTTTTAATCAGAATATTAGTGCTCTGTAGTTCTTGTTTCTATTTTAATAAATTTTATTATTCGTATTTGAATATTTGAATATTTTCTTTTGATGTGCAGCTTTTGTAGCATGCGGAAAAAACGCGCTGATGATTTATTATCTTTGAAAAGCATGAAAATGTTCAACGAGACTGCAACCGCAGCAGAGACAGTAACTTCTTGATTGAGCAACTAGTGATTATAAGTGATAAATAAGGTATCTAATTAATCATCAATCGCCGACTACTAAAGTTACTGGTATTATCTTTTCTCGTAAATATCTCAACACTTGAATGCTGGAGTTTGTTCTTTTAATGATCAATTTTAAATAAAATTTTGATGGCTTTTAACTTACATAAAAAAGAAAAAATGTAATCTTTGATGTAATTAAATTTATGTGAATACATTAAACGATCATCGAAAAACAGGTGAACCCATAATTCTGAACGGTAGAGTAAATATGTACTCGACTTTTAAAAATCAGTAGAATCCGTTTTTAAAAATGTATAAATTATGTCTAAGTTGAAAAATATTTGCAAATTTCCTAGAAGATGCCGGCAGCAGCAGAGCAGCAGCTGAAAGTCTCTGTTAGTAACGATGTACTTACTCGTTGTTATCTTCCGTTATGACTCGTACCGTTACCCCTTTCTGAAAGTTCCATCTACATAGGATTCATCTGTGATTCAATCTCCCACGAGAGAAGTCGCTCTTACTTTTACTCGATTTCCTGGATTTTACCATATGTCGATACTACCTAAAGCATAAATATAAAAAGAATTACGGGGGATTTCTTGTACGTACTCTAGTCTGTAATCATGCTTGAGAAAAGTCTGAATTTCATATGCTAAATAGGGACTGCAGGACTATAACTTGCACTCTATTTTACCAAATCATTTCCAATCTGTCTGTCATATAATGCGATTAACATTGAAATCGTTGAATGATTGATGCACACTCTTAATGTGAAGAATATTGAATATTGAAAATAATATTTTTAAAATTATTGTAATTTTTATCAGAAAGAAGTTAATTAACAAATGAAACTAGAACTTGAAACTTTATAGATCGTACAAAAAGAAATGTGTATCACTTTTTATTTTAAAGACTAATTTACTATAATCTGATTATAATGAAAATACAAAATTCTGTTGCAGATAATGAAGTAGAAGCAGACCATTCGTCCTTGAGGATGAGATACTAAGAAGGCTATAGCTACTATATGATGGAGCCACCTTCAACGAGTAAAGTCCTGCGGGCTCCTAGTTTAAAAAGAGGACAGGAGAACGTAAGGATTCAAGATAGGGTAAGTAAAGAAAACCACTTAGTTTCAATCCTCCTTACTGGCCTTGACCCTCCACATGCACCATTTACGTGTGATTTAGTTTTATTTACTGGAGAGTTAAGGGCAAATGGAAGACGTGACTTTAGCCATATACATATATATATAATATATGTCGCCAACTTTCTCATAAATAAATAAATAAAATATATTTTACACAGCAGAGAGCAGTGGATGAATTACTACATATATGTAAAATTTTCGGTCATATATATAAAATTGGGTAATTTACTCGCGGTTATATTATCGTTCTCGTTACCTGTTTTAAAGTAATATTATCGCTTCGCAACTCTAGCAAGAATACATCAAATTCTGAAATTATCCTTGTAAGAATTTAAAATTGGGTTTATCTTTTGTTTTGTTAAAATCGAGTTGTAAATCTCAGGTGTAAATGTCAGTAGTGTGTGCCGGAGTTCACCACCGCAGGTGCAGTACTGGGCCCCAGTACTCATGGCTAACGGTTCGCTGCACGATAGGGGCAGTTCTATGCCAGTGTAACGATATCAAAAGTGACAGTGATATTATTAAAATCGCGCATCTTCATATTATTATACGGACGAAAGAAAAATGCGTCATTCGTCACACAGCAACAGACACACACACACGTGACAATTGCTAACTGCCATTAATCACCGGATATGTTCATGTATAATGAAGCGGAACCTATGGGATTAGACGTCATGAAGGCTAGTCCTTTTTGGCGAACAATTTTTAAATCTAACTCAGGGATAGTCCTTAAATGGATAATTTAAATCAAGATACATAGGTGTGTTTAGTAACTTGACATCTACCTTGACCAATTAAGAAATTAATGGTTATTGATATACGGTCAAAGAAACATTTCTTTGATTCAAACAATATAATAATTTTGTTAAAGAAAGAAACTTTTTAAATTATAAAAATAAAAATTTTCATTTAAGATTGCTTTGAGCTGCTTTGAGTTTGCTCTGTGCGGTATAACAGGTGGTCAATGGGAAACTAATAATCTTCTTTACCGGCGGTAGTAAACTGTAAAGAGCCTGACAGTAGGCGCCCTCTGCCACGACACTGTTATTAAACAATGAACGTTATTTTATTGCTTTTATAGGCGACTCAATAAGTGATTCGCGTCAAAATTGCATCATCTCCGTACAGGGGCTTAAAAACAACTCCACTTTTTATTCTTTTTTATATATTTATTTATTTCTGAGTAATAACCTATTATTCTAATATTCTCTTTATACAAAATTATAATTTATGTTTATGTGCATTTACGAAAATTATATACATTATAATTTATACATGAAAGAAGGCATAAAGTACAAACGTTTTGAATTAAGAATTAACTATATATAATGGCAGTATTTTGCATGATTTACATAAAGAAATTTTATTATACTCTTATAATAACTTTGTTTCATTATCAAGAGGGTCAACTTGATTATCTAAGAATATTAAAATCGAATATAGAATGGTCAAAACCATTTCAAAGTTTTATTATATACATACAGATTTATACCGCGGCTGACCTAGCACATGCATATTTTACAAAAATTTCACTAAAGTATTACACAAGCACTGCACTTTTTATGACAAAATATACATTTCTGATGAATGTTTGCGTGTAATATGTTATGTTATAAAAGAAAAAGAAATACGAAATACGAAATACGACATCACTTGTCTTTTTAGCATTCACAATATAGCACATATTATAGATAGCACATAGCCCGATAGCTGTACGATTTCCTATTTCAACTGGGAAGTAACGGTACGATATATTGATTGTACCATAAGGGGCATTCCGCGCTTATAATTAAGCGGCGCATTACTCTTTTCGCCCTATGAACTTACATTTTTTCTAGTCGCCTGCTCTCCAATCAACTTGATGCTGTCTTAATAATCTTCCTCTATTCTTCATTCCATGTCATCTATATACGCAATCAATTCCTCAAAGGTATAAAGATCCCAGCATCATTTATTATATATAACTAAACTATATAGCTTATTATAATATGTAGATTTATTATTATTTGTTTTGATTCAAGTCTATATAAATATTTTTTTCTCTTACATCTTACATTATACAACAAACACCTTTTTAATTATGGGATCTTAATTTTGATTTGGAGCGAAGGGCAAATTCTATTATAAATGGCACTTTGTCTCGCAAACATTCATCTTGCTTTATGTTCCTTATTATTTCCTGAAAGTTTTTGCCCGGAAGGGTGAGAGAAAAGCTTTTAAGCTATATTGCTTCGCTGTGACCGTCCCTCTTCTATAACTACAAAATAGACACACCTTAGATTAGAATATTAGTTGTATTCTTCATCCACCGCCCCATTTTGTGGGTATCTGCAATTCGACCATACAACCTGTTTTGACATGCATATACCTAGCTTCTACACTATATAAAAATATAGAATATGTATATATATATACATACATCTCTCAAGCATTATTCGATCAACATTCTTTATTCTTGTCCCGAAGCGTGTCCGCATCCCATTCCCTCGACTATACTAGTTCCTTTTTTATTGTAATTTTATCTGCGTATATCGTCTTCAAAAAAAAGAAGAATTTATTTTGAATGGTCTGTATAAGATACTCTTTCGTTTTATCATATTCAGAGTCAATTTTCAGCCCCTTTCATCAGATTTCAAAACATATAATAGTTAATTTGGTATATTATCTTATTCAAGAGCATGAGATACGAAAATAATCTGAAAAAAGTTTTCAATTCGTACAATTTTCAAAAAGCCAATCAGGTCTTTTTGTGTCAAAACGATATGTTTGATATTTTCTCGATATATGGTAACTTGACTTTTTTTTAAATATAGGATACATTTTATATATATGTTAAGACTAGAACAACTAAAATATTACATAAATATTGATAATAATTTATAAATATCAATTTATTAATAATAAATAATATTAAAATGTTACTAAATATTACATCTTATTTTTCGAGTGAAATATTCATTTGCTGCCTCCTGCTTTACAATCATTATCAGCATCTGTTTTCTGTGTGATTTACTCGAAATCAAATTCTCTATTCGTACGTATTAGGCTTTCTTCTTTCAAATGCAGAAGGCGGTATGATGGTATATATATATGATGTTCGCACACGATTGACGCCATTGAAACCAACATGTAGACTTTCGATGTTTCGATTAGAATAAAATTTAAATGAAAACGACGTAATTCGTGTGGGCATAAATTTCATGTGCGACCTGATGTGATTCAGGACAAACTCTTCCCACGTGTTTTAGACACCTTGCAGGTTCTTTCGATCTGCTGCGCAATGTTTTAATCACAAAACGCACTCCCATTTTTTCATCAACTCGATCAATGCAGAACAGTTTTCGAGAAAATTGATCGAAATCTTGACAAGTGGTTCTCATGAGTAAAAAATGAAAGACAAACAGACATAACTTCTATATGTATATATAAGTGACGTGAAAATTTAAGATAATACGTTTATTTACGATAGTTACGTTGCTTAGTTTATTTCTGATTTATTTAATTCGTATACGAATTAAATCAACAAAATACAATATTAATAGTGGGCCGGGTGCACACTCATACTGCTCTCTGAATCTGAATTAGTGAAAAGTGAGTCACTATAATTTACTTTAGTGAAAATTTTTACTAATTATTGATTGTATTTCACTATTTCAATTTGCAGTTTTCAAATGTTCACGAGAGTTTTAGTTAAAAATAACTAACAATTAGTAGAATTTTTCACTAAAGTAAATTAGTGACTCACTTTTTACTAATTCAGATTTATAGAGAGTGATTAAGAAGTCACTTCGTCATTTATATAACAGAGTTTATCCCTAATCTTCTGAAATACCTATAAATGATATGGCATCACATGTAGGAGCAACATTATCAAAAATTATAGTTGCATTATTCGTATTTTTTTTCTATCTCATTAAAAACTTCTTGGAAGATTTCATTAGCGTTTTACGATCTGTTTTAATTTTTTTTTTCGCAAAAATAAGTACGAACTTTTAATATTATCTATTACGTAAAAGCTTATACGCACAAATATACGCTAGAATATATCGGATTATATATATAGAATATATATTATAAAATCAACTCTCTTAATTTAGTCTCTTTTCTCAACTTAAAATAATTATTTCTCGCTTAACGAGAGCGATTAGACTGTTTCTTTTGGGCCTCGTTATACATATTTATGAAAATCATGTTTAAGCCGCACGACCTCGTGGAAGTGGCACCTCGCAGGTATGTAATATATATTCACAGAGTGGGGACCAACGAGGTCGGAATCGCGCACCTCAGTACAGAGTCGGCCGTCAGCCGCTGCTCTTCTCGTTCTTTATACATTTCCCGGTTCGCGTTATTTTACCTTTTTCTCTTTCCAAATTTATTTTTTGTTTAAATAAGCTCTGGATTTAATTAATGTAATTTAAAGAGCAGCCTGCTTTAAACCCCATAATTGACTTTAATCCTTCGATTAAATTGGTTACATTTTCCTTCAGAATTTTATCAATGAATCGAGGTTTGTTTATTTCTTCCTCGTAAAACCTCAACCTTCATTCATCACACTTTAATTGCTGAACCAATACTTCCGCGCGGATACCAAATCAAGTGTGATTCCATAATTCGTCTCTAATGAATTCACTTGTTTTTTTTTTCTCTTCAATTAGTAGAATTGTTGTATATCTGTTTTCGATTTCTCGGGATTTCTTCAGAAGATTTTCAGTGGTTTTCCAAAATTAGATGAGAGAAACAAGGATACAATTTCTTTTACTTGAGTTCGAGGTTGAGCTAGAGGATAAATTTGAGACTGGAAAACTTTTTTCGGATAACAGAAGAAGAAAAAAATATTTTAAAGAGGGAAAAAATATTGAAGGACTAAAAGCGAAAGATGTTTTCAAACTTGAAGATATGTTTCTTTCCAGATCCTGAAACTTCCGATAATTCCGGATATGTAAATCTCTGTCTAGTTTAAACCATTCCTGAAAAGATTCACCGATCTTCAAGAGCATCCGGAAGCTGTCCGATCCTCGAACTTCCACCGGAAGTGGCATTAAGATTCGGAGCAGCCATTCGGAAGTGAAATAAGTTCTAGAAAGGAAAAGCATATATATTTCTTCAATTTGACATCAGAGACTCGAAAGCTCCTAAAACATTAAATAATATTCGAAAATAAACTCGTGGAAGGAATTTTCCCACGAGTTCGAACGACCTTGACTTGAAAACGAACTTCGAAACGAGAAAATCGAACGAATCTTATCTGATTAAATATTGATGCACCTTTGCTATTTAACATAAATATATAGTGACGTGATCTGACTTCGTCGCGAGATTTGCGTAATTCTGTGTTACTTCGCTTAGTGCTTATTTGAGATTTTCAGTATAAAATTCTCTCGTGAAAACAATATTTGCGATGTGTGTGACGTAATTATATCTCGAAAGGTGTCTTAGAAAAGGAGAAAAACGCCGAATATCTCCGAGGGACATTTTTTTTTACCTTGACGCCCACTATAATAAATAATCAATTAGGAGATGTAATGCTCACTCTCAATGAGAATTGAGTAGTCAAGTCGATAAATATTTCATCGTCTAAGAGTTTTGAGAGATGCAGCAAGACGCCAAGGATACCCGAAGATAAGAGTGGGTGGATTATTAATGCAGGAAGGATAAGAAGTTGCTGGAAAAAAATGGCTCTAATTGCACCAAGAAACAGCTCTCCGGTCATACGCGACAAGGAGAATATACCAGCTTATGATGTACGTAAACCTGCTGGCATTTTTAACATAGATGATAATCATTGTGTCAATAGGACCTTGGCTCGAGGACAAATAATTACACACAGATAGGCTATAGATTATTCTGCCTAGAGATTTCTTTTCTCTCAATCTTTTTTAGTGGTGACATATTATAATTATATAATATGATCTAATTTTTACAAATATTTTACATAAAGCCCGCGGTTAAATATACATACATTATTCCTCACAACTTGGGGTCTGATTTATGGCTTTGAGTTTTATGTAAAAATATTTTTAAATACTTGTGAGGAAATCAACGTTACAAAAGTGGATCGTTTCACTTTGTATTATATATGTACATAGATATCATTAAATCTTTAGTATAGATACCATTAAATTTAGTAGAACATTAAATCTTATTTAGTACAAAACTATGAATAATTTAAAACTCTGAACAACAATATAAAATATGGAAAAGCTAACAATGGTCAGAAACTAAGCTAACTTTATAATCTATTTTTTCTGAGGGAACTTTCTTGAAATTTTCTTCATTTCTTGTCACACGCTCAAAACCCGCAGTAAAAGAGTACATGTAATTTTATTGATCACAATGATTCTATTAGTTAATTATAAAGCGAAATTAGACATCATGAGAGATATAAGATACGTCATTTGCTCGAAAATGTATATTATCTCTAAGTACGGAAAATCTAGTTTTAATTTGACCTCGACTATATTTTCTGTTAGTAAATTGCTGGCTGCGGATGGAAACGTAAAACGTTTTTGTCGACAGAGAGATTATCAGACCCTGTTTCTTTGCGCCTTCCATACAGTATATTTATAATCACCTTCGATAATCGATTTCTCATATGTCACCATGAATGGTTCATCTGATTGATTGTGGATTGTAGAGAATAGATTATGGAAATACATTGCCAGTAGAGTTAATAAAAAGTCATAAAATCAAAATTGTACATCACGAGTGATGTACAAATTAGACTCCAAATTCTCTAATTTGATATATCATTTCAATTAATTGATTATTATTTCATATTCTTTTGTTGGTTTACCTGCAACCTCTCAATGGTTTCTGCAAGTTATTTTGCTTCGCTATCGTTTTCCTGGTTTTCCGGTGGTGGTGTACATATATACAAACTTTAAATATTTCTATCTTACTTAACCTACTGACACTACCACTGCCGAACGCTTTCTTGCCGATTGCATCGCACATATGTTTAGCAATTTCTATGTTGGCAACTAGATACAGCACTAAAAAGGGAAGAAAGAAATTCCTGTGTATCCCTGTCCGCATCGACGCCGCAAACTGACTTCGAAAACACAAGACAGTCAACATTTTTTGCCCATATTTTATGTTAGGATGATGGAATCGTCTATTTCTATAAGAACCGCAGACATTTTCAACTATTTTCTGGTCATAAAACTATTTTTCATGGTTTAATGTTTGTATATATATATATATTTATATACAAACTAAAAGTACATCAGACTGCAAATTATATTGGCATGCAAAGTTGCTTAGTCTAAGTTAAAGCGATTAATAATGTACTTTGCATAATGTCGTCTCGATACGCGCGCGACGTCGTTGTACATTAAATATTATCTTAAGGTAATCCATGATATGAATACATATATATATATACGAATATCTCTGCTATGTTAATTAAGACGGCCTAAAACCTTTAGAAAACCTTCGAAACATAATGTTAATAACTTTTTCAACTTTCTAAGTACTATAATAAATATCCATACATGGAATTTGTAAATTCAAAACAAAGTGGTCTCAAAAATTTTCAGTGTTATAAATTTTTAAATTTTTATCCAAAATGGCTGGCTCCGGAATTTGACCTTCATTTTAGGACACTAAATTAAGAATAACCAAATACCAATCCAATCGGCCAATTCTTTCGTGCTCACAATCTAAAAATTTACGCACATATAGATTGATTCGTAAAAACATGTTTTTCGGGTTCAGGGGGTCACAAAATGTGATGAACTTTTTACAAAAACGGGCGGTCAAATTTTACACAAATATCTTCTCTGATGAGAATATCAAAATTTCTAATGAGCAGAAAAAATCTCTCTCTTCACGCAAAATCTACGAAACACTTTCGCCTCCTATATCGTCCGATTATATCTGCAGTTGGTTGCGCGCGAATGAACGGCCAATTAAATCGCGCGGTAACGGTTAATTTAAGGAATCGTATCCTCCAAGTCTGCAAATGGTTACGGTAAATTGGTGATTATTACGAATTGAGGATCTACTTTCACATTTTGTATCCAGGATTACGCCTCGCTGGGTCGAAAACCATTCAGCCAAAATAGAAAAAATAATTGAAAAGAGAAAAACAGATAAAGAAGTTAAAGAGTTTTAACTTATTTAAAATTGATAAAAAGGAGTAAAAGAATCAAAATACACGCTCAAAATGATATGTGTGTTTATTTATTTTTTTGTTTACATTACTCAGAAACAAACCAATGTGCGCGTTTATTTTTGTTTTCCTTATCTTACAACTTCGCAATTTATATTAAAAAGCCAATCAGATTTGCAACAACAATCATGTATACGTGATTTTCAGACATTTCGTAACAACACTTTTTTTTAAAAGAGGATTATCAAAGAATATGATTGATAAATTAATCTGCACGACCTTTACCGCATATATTGAGGCCAATTTATTGCAGATGACAAAAACCGGAACTGCAGTATACATGATTGATTGTATTTAATGCAAGCTGCATCTCTAAGTCAATCTTTATAGCGCATTCTTCGACGGGAAGTGAAATTGGTTGCAGCAATATCGGCATCGTACGATCACTCGTCGGATTCATATATATTTGTAAACGTAAATCACATCGTGCGAGACCTCACATAATTTTATTGTGCACTCCAATTGCAGAAACTGCTTTCACGGAGACACCGGATATGCGAGGTAGCAAGTTAGTTAACCTTTTCATTGCGCATCCGCTTATTTAAACTACCGTTATTACATGTGTATAAATGTAGACAGTTCAGTGAATTTTTCTCAAATCTTCATCTGTATGTGCGTAGACTTATTATATTTAATATCAGATATTGAGTTATTAGAATCATTTCGCAATTTATTGCATTCGGAGATCTTGATATCAAATGATTCAATTACATACATAATCTACAAAAGAAACGTTTTTTTAGCACAGACGCGAACCTTCAATTGTTGAAGATGTCGGTAAATAACTCAATATAGATAAGTTCATCTATACTAAAGTAAACATATACTAACCATATTCGCGAAATCTTTACCTTCTCATATAAGCGGATTTATGAGGGGTATCAATAAATTGTTGCTGGGTTATCCACGCAATCACGAAATATTAATGAAAAAGGCATTTACAGTATATTTTAGATTATCGATCGTTTCCATAGTAATACCGATTTAACATTCTATTATGAGGAGAATAAGTTTCCACCGCGTGAGTAACTCGCTCCCTGGTACAGTTACAAAATGCTCTCTCTTTTATATTCGTAATGGCACATTATGCATACGCTGGCTTCAGATTGCATACAATCTGATGATAAATTAAATGTATGAGCCATGATAGCAGAAGTTAAGTATGTCAGCTATTAATTTAAACCTAGCTAACACACAAACACACACACACACGATTTTATTTTAGTTTAATTTTCTTTTTTAGGGCTACTGCTTTAGATTTTCACAATATTATCAGATATATATAATTAGAAAATAATGAATAATACTGCTATGGAATAAAGCTTGTTGTACTTTTCTTCTATACATGGGAAAAATAAATGAAAATGGAATGCCGGTTTTTGATATTGCGGGCGATTTCTCGAGATCTCATTCCCGCATTTTTTTTTTCTAAGTAATGAAAAGATCAACTGAAGCGTGAATTCACATTTCAATTAATCAACTTTTTAATTTACCCTCTTATATTAGCCTTCTCTAGCCGTTATGATTTTATCAAACCGTTAATTGACTTGCATTATTCTCGATGTAAATTGTCCGTATATATGCACCTATAAAACCTATAATGTTCGCTTTGAGATATAACCTCATTATATATTAGCGGAACAGCAGGAAGTAAAATGACGTGTGCTTTTTCCGTGTATAGTCCTTACCAAGTTTCGGTGATTCTCCACATTTACAGAGACGGTTTCTTTTTACTCACTTTTATTCCAATATATCATGAAAAGGGATAATTTTATGATATTTAAAAAGTTTTGTTTTCAGTTTCTTTTAATTAAAATAAAATTTCTTTCAAATACCAAATATTTTAAAACTTGAACTATATTATTTTTTCAAACCTAAAATATAATTACATATATCCTTCGCTTCCATACATCCAATTATATTTATAATCACAATATTACTTCAGCCCAGGCTCATTTTACTTTTTTACTTGAGGAATAAATTTACCCTATCAATTTCAAGGAAATTTCCTCTAATTACCCTCCATAACGAGCAAGTGATTATATAACAAACAAGTAAAATATTGCTGGGGTTTGGGAAATATTGAAAGCAGAGAGTTTCATATGCTTGAAAGTTTTGATTTCAGGCATCTGTCATATGTCATTTTCACCAGTGCCATTATATCTCTCGTCCCACATAGCAAGCAACATATGTTAAAACCTGATATCTGTTGCTCCCTGATACAGGAAACGCGTGGGACTTAAATTTTTGGCCAGACGATTTATGCAATTCACGTTTGTTTACATTATATCTTGATTACTTCACAATATTTTAGTAATATGACTTTTGGTGTATTAGATCATTATATGTTTGTTGTTTCTTCTTCATTCATAATTTCATCCTTAAGAGGTTGAAAATTAAGTCACGGAATTTCGAAATTTTATTCAAATTTCTTTAGTTAACATTTTATTCACATTAAGGATCATTATTTAAATTTTAAATATTGCGAAAAACAAATTATTCAGAGAAAATGTAAAGTATGTCTACTTTTTTGATATTGAGATTCGCTTGTTCTTAGGATTCATTTAAAAAAAAACAATTAAGAAGGAGAAAATATGCAAATGTCGGCGGCCTCGTAGTCGATGATAGACTTGGGACAATTGAATTATTGTTCGTAGGGTACTGTTGTAAGATCTGAAAAAATGACTGTTGTAGTTTTACATGCTCCCCTCCTCTCCCTTTCTCTTTCGCAAATTTTATTTATATTAATGCGACACGCAGTAACTGTCAAAACTTGATGGAAAAAATTAACATACTAAATTTATTATTTAATTTATATATATATATATATATATATATATATATATGCTGTAAAGATATTTCAAAAATGTCTATGTTAATGGGAAAAATATGTTGAACTTATAACCATCAGTTGTTTTCCTTCATATTTCTTCAGAAGGAGAATGCACTTTTTTAGAAATGACCGTAGCGAAGGACAATGTACGAACTACCTACGTAAATTACATTCGTTCTGAATTCAAGCGTGGGTGCAGACTTACACTTGTATCCGCTTTAAAGTATCTTGAATTCCTACTTTCATTTATAATCATGATTCTTCAATTTTGAGCAGCTTTAAAAGTACATACGTACACACTGTAAATATAACAATTTTAAATAAACATCGAATTAAATGACATAGAGTCTACAATAACCGCAAGAAAATTCATAATATATAATAGTAATATTAGATAACAGAATAAAAATAGACTCTGCATGGTGCAATAAAATTGAATTTATGCAAGCTAATAATAGGAAACATGATTAGGTTAATCAACTGCAAATTTAATGCAAGCGGTAATTTATTTTGACTGTTTTCAAGTATTTGCAACTGAACTGAGATAATTTCAATTCGTCTGATTTTTTTCTTGATGTTATGTATAAAGAATTGGAAAAATCTTGGGAATAATTCGAAGCTGCTCCGCAACTCTGAAGGTGAAATTCAATGAGAAAAAAAAGATATCCCGAGGTCCTTTTGCTAAATAATATATAATACGCGTTGGCACGTGCGTTCACCGAGATAGATAATGAGCTGAAACTTGGACCCGCGCAAGGCCTAAGATGAAAAGTACTGTACATGCGTTGCAGTTACAGAAGCAGCGACAGCATATTATGCGTAGGCACGTGCCAAACATGGAAATCCATAATCCACTCGCCATACGACTTCTTTGATGATGCAAAGAATGCTGATGGCATGATAGAGAGATCTCACGTTAAAAACAGGAAAACGATTCTGATCTAAATATCTCTACATCAAGCAATTTAGAAAGCGCTATAGAGAATACATTTTGAAATGAAAGATTTCTATATGTACATATAAGAAATTGAAATGATATATAAATATAAATTATAATACATATATAAATTGAAATGATTATTTTTGAAAAGAAAGACAAACCTAGAATTAAATTCCTGGTCATAATTTATGCCATGTAAACTCGTTAAAGTGTATATGCAATTTAAATTGATGAAAATGATTTTAATGCCAATGAAGTTAAAAAGTTAAGCATAGAAAATATAAATAAAATAAATAATAAATATAAATAATTTTTAAACTTCTCTATATTAACCTGAGAGGGGAATGCGAAGGGAGTAAGATCATAATATTTATATACCAATTAATTAACTTTAACAACAGTGTGATTGTAATAATGACGCAATTCAGCCGGCAAAAACAAGGTCTTCGCATTTAATGCACATCGCGAGACGTCTTACGTAAGGATGCGCGAGGATGAACGTGTGCTTGCGAATCAGAAAAGAAAATATTTGCAGATATGCGTTCAAAATTTTGCTTATAGACGAACAAGTATTATTCAAGGACGTTTTTTTATGCGTGAAGGAAGAACTTTATGTTTATACAAATTTAATTTAGCAGTTTCCTACAATTTAATCATCGGACACTTGTTCCTCCAGGCAATTGATCTCACAATCAGAGAAGGGGAAATTGATTTGAAGCGATGACGTACGAAGAAACTTTGGTAGATAAATAAAAGATTTTTCAAAAGTTACCTACTCCTATTTTAAAAGTGGTTTTCAAATTTGTCGTAGAATTTTAAAGGATTTTAAGAGGTTTTTATATTTTTAAAATATTCCATAGAATTTTAGGAGTTTTAAAATTATAATATTTGACGGAGTTTTAGAAGATTTAAAGTAATATTATACGAAATTTTTGAAAAATTTCATCACCACAGGACTATAAGGATAATGTTCAAGAGTTAGAAAATGTCGATCGGTACCACATATAATATGTTCAGCACAGGAGGTCACCGCGACAACTTATACCTGCTTCTACAATTAAAAGAATCCTAAGTTTCTTTGACTAGATCTTAAAACATATCATAGAATCGTTAAAAAAAATCAGGACACGTTTGAAGATTGACTAAGCGTTCATGTGCCTTTGCCATTAATTTTCTTAATGGATATTAGCCGCCACGCCTTCAGACATAACCGTTCGGCTGTTAAGAGGTTAAGCGGCCAATGCAACTCCCTTTTATTCTTCGTATTATACTATATGCAGGCAGATTATCTCTACAAAGTTGATAAATCAAAGTTGCACAAAGTTCCTACAATTTAGATCAAAACTGCATTCATTTTCCACGTAGGTAAAATTAATTGTTTCAAACCCACATAACTGAGATTACAAACAAGTAATATCTTATTTCCGTGCGTACTGCAGTTGCGGTTATTATGATGTTTTTATCTGAAAGCAGTTTGATGAAGTTAAAAATCTCATAAGACATGTATGTGCAAATCAAAGTCCTGAAGATCTCAATAAATTATAGCTAGGTTACACCTAGCTCGCGCGTCTTATTGAGAAAGAATCCCACTGAACGAGGCTCTAATGATTCAGAGCAATTTATATCTGTTCTTTTCTCGCTCTATTAGGAATTTATCTAGATACTGCAGAATTCCATTTGAATAAAACTAAAGCAGGGTATCTTCCGCTATATTTACGCACTGCGTGCGGGCATGTGAGTACCATTGTTTAAAAGAGGATGTATATATACGAATCGCCGCCCGCTAAATCAACATCTATATATGTGCATTCGGTTTTCGCAGCTGCGTTTACTCACTCGTTATCCTTATTTCTATACCCAGCTGCTATATATTAGCCACAAAGCCTCCTTCAATAACGTCCACTCTGCATTCTAGAAAGCAGTGACTTTTTTTTATCCTCGTTGCGCCCACAAGTCCTCGATCACTGTCGGCATAACGGCAAAACTGACAGCAGGAACAGTGTGACAGCGACTTTTCTACAAACAGCGAGAAAAATCTCGCATTTCTACTCCGCTTTATATTATTGTTCTCCGCACGGATGCTTCATTGCATTTACATGATCACAAAAGCTGCATGCAGCCACACACTCGAGAAATGCATTATTATAGTAAAATATGGCAGCGTAACAGTTCTCATCAGTTTACGTTTGTTGTCAAATTTTAATTGTATATATATATATATATAATTAAAATTTTACGACTGACGACAAACGTGAACTGATTGATTTTTGTTGGTATTTATACAGCTGCTTGTTTAAAACACGCATTTTACATCAATCTGTTTCGCTGATTAAATCTTATTTTTGCCGATACAATAATAAATTATAATTTGTCATCATCTCTCTAAATCTGAACTATCCAAATTTCACTGAAAATCAGTGAATTCAATTCATGCTTTCGCTTTACTTTTGTTCAGAAATATTACTTATAAACCTTCGGCCGAGTTACACATATATGTGCGTAACGACTCAGCTGAATGTTTATTTGTTTTTATCGTAATAGGCTTTTAAAAAGCTACATTTTTCTACCACGTGACAAGGTTAATTGAATGCAGAGAGTTCATCATCAGGTATAAAAAGATAAACCAACGAAAAATGCGTTAAGTTAAAGATATACATATATTGGAGTTCCTTTAATATACCCTCTCTCAATCTGAATTAGTGAAAAAGAGATCACTAATTTACTTTACTGAAAATTTTTACTAATTATTAGTTGTATTTCACTATTTCAATTCGCAGTTTTCAACTTTTCACTAAAGTTTTAGTCAAAAATGACTAACAATTAGTAGGATTTTTCACTAAAGTAAATTTTTTCTTACTTAATTCTAGGAAAAAGAAGCATCATAAATAAATATATAATAGAGTGATAATAATACCATCTTATATATCTTCAGGAATACATCTTCTTGTGGAAAAACCAAAATCCCGAATGTGAAAAAATACCGATAAAATAATTCCCCCTTATTTTACATCGTCATTGCACTTATTCATTGCACCTATTTTTCTAGAAAAAAAAAATAAATAAATGAAAAATAAAATTTTAATCAGTTTTTCTTCTAGAAATTATGTCAATAATATTGCGTTAATAATGAATATAAATAAATGAACTTATTGGAAGAAATCTATTTCGGAAGTGTGAAGTAATACCGATAAAATATGAAATTCTTCTTAATGCATATATGTATATATATCGTAAATCTCATAACTGGTTGCACGTTTAATGCAGTGTCCCAAATGCATTCCATTATATTTACATAAAACTTGTTCCCTAATTGATAGCGAATTCAAGTTCAATTTTGCATGCCTATCTCCTTCCTTAGGTAGATTTCCCAATTACATTATCTAGCAAAGTTCATGTACAATAAATAAATTGGGAGTGTATTTTCTGACGTGAAATCTCTTTTTTTTGCAGATCAAGCTGGAACGAGTGCTGGGTGTAACTGTGTCAAGCAATGCAGCTTTGGACTGTGACCCAACCAGCGAGTTAGTCGCTTATCCTGCTGGGTAAGTTTCTTTTAATGATACTTAAGCCCCAAAAAAGCAGGATTCTAAAAGAAATCTGATAATTTTAAATGGGAATTTAGATTTCTGTATTTTCTTAATCAGGGTGTCTAGTCTTTACTTGTCTTCTGCAGGAATTGTTTGGGAATGTAAAAAATCCTGGAACATCTGGGAATTGTCCTTGATTTTATTTTTGAGGTGAGAAGTGCATTTCCAGTTTAAAAAAAACTTTTCTGAATAATCAATCTAAATCAATCAATTTCGTCGGCAAGTTATAGTAGAGACACCCTGTTAAAAAACAAATATTAAATTACTCATAAAACCGTCAAAAGGTGTCATATACATATATTTATGCATATTATATATCTAAGAGTTACAACAGTACACACATGTTAAGAAAATTAGAGCATTTTAAAGAATACCTATACCAAATTACAAATCATAAGAATCTGAGAGAATATCCGATGTTCAACTCATTATTTTTGCAACTCCTACATCACGAGATGTATTGAATTAAAAGAGGGGAAAATATTCTCTTGTCACGCATAAGTGCGAATAGCACAAAGAGCCTTCCTTTGCTCTTATTTAATTTTTTTTTTGACTTCTCATCTCATTCTCACTTCATCTAAGATTAATGGAAGAATGGCGAAAGTAGAGATGAAGAGATTATAGTTTCTCGCTACAGCAAGTGAAAGAGAATTAATAAATACAGGAAACTAACTTGTTTGCAGGAGCCTCGCGGCCAGGACTTTGTCCTTCGACTACTTATATAGTTAATTGGCTTGTATTATACACTCGCTCAGTATAATTCTGCACGCATAAGAACCATCAGCTAGACTTCCGACAGCCTGACTGCAACTTAGAATTATGCATGATTTTCATCTGGAAATTATTGTATCAGATCCCTACCTTGTATTTTAGATTTTCGAGACATTTCGTTACACTAAGCCACTTTTTTTTTACAGAGGAAGATGATAAATTGTGGTGCAGTGAAAGGGTGTGTGTGTGTGTGTGTGTGTGTGTGTGTGTGTGTGTGTGTGTGTGTGGAGGGGGGGGGTTAAATTTCATTTACGATCTACGAGCTTTACTTATACTGTTAAAACATATCTGCAATATTGACTCGATAATTAGTAGCAAACCTGATCTCTCCGTTTCTTTAAATTAATCCAGTGATCTTGAAAAAGAAGGTCGCAGTGCAGATATTAATAAGCGGTCTCGGGTCTACCGTTTGCAGTCAAGTTAATGCACGCGGTATAATAATTAACCCAAGACTTGCCGCCGTCGCTTAAGGCAATATAAGCTATGTGGGCCCCTGGAAATAGGTCAGAGTGAAGGAGAGAAAGGTGAATGGGCTGATGTTTCAGTTATGGAAATCTGTCTCTTCCAATATCGAAAATAATCGAATCGATCACTTGCAGCCTACAATATACATATAATGTTCTACAAGGTTAATGATCGATTCTGATTCCATTCTATCCATTACGACTGTATACTGAATGCTATATAGTTAACTACCTTTTTTTTACCTAATTGCAAAAACTATTGTGAATATAATAATGACTATAAAGTATAGAGAAATCGCAGTTTTTCATGACTCGATCTCTTAAAAGTAATGCGAAATCACTGCATCGTGTGCATCTCAATATTTCAGTTATAGAGAGAGTAAATATATGTAAGAGAAAATTATGATTTCAAATATTTACATACCAAATGAATTTGATCGACTTTTAATCTTTCGCAGTTTTTTTGCTGTGCGTGAACAAGAATATATACAATGAAAGTATGGAGCTATCCAGAAACGTTATTGCGTGCGTGCAAGCCACTTCATATCGAGTACATAATACGCTTGAGTTGTAAATATATTATCTTTAGAGTGAATTTCATGTCGAATGAATCTTATGTCATTGTTCTTTTTCCAACTGGAATAACCGCATCATCATTTTCACTGGTGCACTCACCATAAACTGTGTTAGTAGGAATAAGCTACTAAATAATTAGTTTTACCACTAATATAACCTAGAGTAAGTTCTGCTACTTTCACAATTTACTTGTGGTCAAAATAAAGGTAGGAGGTGTCATGATATAAATTTAAAAATTCAAGACAGACCTATATACTAATGCAAATTCTCATTGCTGAGCACGCGGCTGCTGATAGATTTTTTAATGCATCAGTGGACGTAGGTAATATCCTTCCACCCGCAAATCACTTCTCGATATATATATATATATATCGAAAAGGTTCTTGGCTTGGACGCCAAAGTCTATACAGCAATTGATCTAGACTCTAGACCTCGTTTGTAAATTGTTTCTGCGACACTTTTATCACTGTGTTATACCTATTATCGGGTTCATCGTCGCGACGACCGGCTTTTACAAACTTTTATACGCACTGAGAGGTACTGCCTATACTAATTACTCCCCTGGTAATTATCGTTCACTTGAAACCTAGCACCTGCGGTTCAATAAACTCGTCGCTAATGCTAACTCAATTCAGCACGTAAACGAAGCGAGTGCCTTTTAATAAAAGGATGTAGCGAATGCGCGAGAAGTATATAATATCGGCTTATTCTAATTTACATAATTCTAGTATTGAGAGTAGCCAATTACACCATAAGTACGTGAAACATTGGAAACGATATAGAAAACTGGAAAAAATCTATTTCGAAAAAATAAAAGATGAAAAAGAAAATTTATATTGAGAATGAAAAAATAATAAGGATAGAGAGAAAGGAGCAGCAGCGGAAACAAAGAACAAAGTTGTGAATTTAACTGCAACAGAGGAAAATAATTGAAACCGTTTCTCTTACATATATACTTTTATATTATTTCCATTTTCAGCGTGAAAAAAATCTTGACGGAAGTTCTAAAATGGAAAATAGTAACTTTTATTTTGATTGTCTGATTTTTTTATTGCTTACCAGTCTTAAATTTTATGGGTATACTTTTCCCACTGTCTTTAAACGAGTTTTTAAAGATTATCATTATCGACATTGAGGACTTCTTACGGTATAACGAATAGACAGTGCAGTCTATACTAGTTTTGAATGTTCTGAGAAAGCGTTGTTCGAAAGTTCCATTCGCTATTTATAAGATACGGCAAACATCGTCTAAAGTGACACATTAATTATCGTGGTAAGTACTTCACGATGTAAGAAAATTGCATCTTACGGTAAAAACAATATAACACCACTTACAATTTACTAAGAAAGTCTATAATCTGCAACATTTATTTTTGCAATCAGCAATCCATTAATATCTAATTTTATGTTTTACATAAGTAACATTAATTTATACTTTATTTCAAAGTGTAAGTATATGTTATGTGTACAAAGGTGACATGTAGATAGTATATTAGAACTTTCCTTGAATTTTAAATTTGCAATAATTTTTTCAAGTCCGATGAAGCAAAAAAGGCAGCCAATGCGGCTATATTTATCTACGCCGTTGCTTGTCAATTTCCGGAATTTTTTTTAGAAAAAGGGTCATTCGCTGGACCCATTCTTTTGCCATCCGATTGAACAAGAAGCAGCAGGCCGACAGAAACCTTTTGCAAATTGCTTGACGATGAGACGACGATTTTCAAACTTGTGTACAAACTTCTATTTCTATAATGTGAATCGATTCGAATTTGTTTGCATCAGAGTCGTATTATAATAACCAATCCTATTAATATTTTAACCAAAATTGTGTATTTCTTTTATACCAAACCTAAATGGGAATAAATTAATTTATTCAAAGATGTATAAAAATAGGAAAATCTTTCCACCAATCTAAAATAAAAAAAAAATATGACTTTTTATTCTCTCTCCAATTATTTCTACGTGTATATATATATATATATCTCCAATGAAACCTAATAGCAAGAGTAAATCCAACAATCCATAAAATCGTGGGCCCAATTTGACGAAATCCGGCGCAAGCTGGAACAAAAGCAATTAAGTCGTGTTCTAAAGTCTGAGAAGTGAAATTGATTTTCGCGATTATTTCGGCATTGCCATTTTGTTTCAGTGAATAAAGCGCATTATTCAAATTTGATCGAGCAAGGTGATTATTTCTTTAGTATGCCGAATGTGCAGTCCTCTTATGATCCCTGGTTCTCTTTTATAATAACTGGCTATTTGAAAAAGAGAGTTTAAAACGTTTGCAGTGCCGCGGATTACCTATAAAATTAATTCTTAATTATCATTAATACCTATAGTATATAGAACCATGCCAAGGAATTGCAGAGTGCACATGGAATACTATCCGCTGACTTTACCGGTATAATCTTCTATATAGTAGTCGACTTACTATAGCCTTTTGCTCGTTTCCCACGGTCAAAGGCTCGAACTTTAATCGCGATCAACAATTTTCGAAACGAATCGAAAAGTTCAAGGGGCACACAATATATAATTGATAACGTGTGCTGATGCTGGTTCAATATCGAAAAGCGTAATTAATGATATTTTACTACTAATTGGACAAGAATTATCTTGGCTATCTGATCATCAGAGAATCAGAAATTATCAATGTTCCATATCTGCGCCTTCTACAAATTATATATGTTTATTATATTATTTTCGTTTTCCATATCGGCTTAGAACTTTAATGAGGTTCTCAAAACAATAATGTGTATTTATTAATGATTTAGCGGAATTTAAATTCAGTTTGCACTAAATTGCAAAGTATATATAATTAGCAGCGCTTTTAAAACGGAGGAAATATTTGGAAATTGAATTTTGTGGCCACCCTGGAATTATCGAAATAAGTAACTTAAAGCACATTTTACTGTTGCACATGCACATACACATATAAATAAGAATGTATTCATCAATTGTGTTCTAGTGTTACTGGGTCGGAGAATGTCGTATACCGGCTCTTCACACGACCTGTCCTCTCTTCTTCCCTCTGTGTAGAGGAGTCACTCGAAGAGAAGGCCGACATAATTTTGTTGTCGGACCTGCGATGAAACTTGGCTATAGACGCAGTTTCACTACTGAAAAATCAGTTCCGCTATTCCAATCATCCAGCAATTTTTCAAGAAATAATAACTTGATTATATTAAAGTAATAATAACAAAGCAATAACTTTAATCTAGCTAAATGATCTTATCCAAATGAACCGATAAAAATCATCGAATTATTTTTTGATTCTGTAAGTCCTATTATTGTAAAATGCTCTGACCAATTACAAAACATTTATTATTCAATAAACCGCGATTAATGAATCTTTATATACTTTTGTAACTATGCTTGTATTTTGTAACTATTTTGCTGGAAAAGAACAGTCGAATGAGTATGTAATATAGTCTTGCAATTACAGTTTATTAAATTGCCTTCAACCTTACAAATAATTATCTGCAGAACAAGATATTGATGCTTCCTTTTTACATTCTTTCCATTATATGTATATGTTTTATTTATACTAATTACATCACCCAAATAAGAACTGCAGTTTTTTTTTTTAACAAAAAAAATTGTTATAAGAAACATTTCTTTATTGATTCAAAAAAATTCTTTTGGAATTAAACAAACAGTTTTTTTAAATTAGAATAATTCAAAATAATTTTCTTTGAATCAAACAAAATAAGAAAAGACCTTAATTATGTTGTTCCTTTTTTCTTTCAATTCGCAGACTCTATCTCATTCAGTCGTTAAAGTACGTTAACCCGTTACAATTATAATCGGGCAGCTTCAATGTCATCGCGGCGGCTATAATACTCAACTGAAAGTGAAGTAACCGGAAATCGGCGTGCATCGTACATAAATGTACTCTGAATAATCCAAAAAGAATGAAAACAGGTTTCTCTAATAACACACTTTGATGGTAATGCCTATTATTAATGTATCATGCTTTGCCTTATAGTTTATAAAGTGTCTGTACATCTGTATCATCATCCGCGGGATGATGCAAGGGACCGTTCATAGAAGAAATTATAGGACACTTATATGTACATACTTAAAAGTTTTCGCTTACATGTGCGGACTGCACCCTGCTGCGTTCGATCTTTTACGCACAGGAACAGCAAATGTCAAGTTCACGTAAAAGCGGAAGCGCAACGTTCTTTGATGCAGAATGGCAACAATCTCTTCTCGGTTTTTGCACTCTTAAGTATGCTCGACTTTCTCTCAGCAGAACTGCTCAGGACCCAGACTCGTCATGGTGTTCGAACACAACAACACTACACCATACAAGACTCAGCACCTTCACCTCGCGCGAATTATTTTAATTCTGTCTGATTCGATATAACGAGGAAGCGGATATATCGAAATGATCTTGAGAGAAAGGGATATTTTAATATATATGTTCTGAAACAATATACCGCAGTAGGAGCCTATAAGCCATATACGCATAGAATATATGTTTCACGCATTTCAAATTCAAATTGCTCATCATATGAATTTGCATTGAAAATATGTAATTCTAAAATATGAAAAAAACTTGTAATGCCTACTATTGTATCGATACGTTTTTTTTACCTAGATTTCCCATCACTAATTACGAACCAATATGCCGTTTTATATCTATATGTACATATACATCATCGACGAATGGCGATGATTGATTGCGACCAATGGGATTACGCGAGATTCATTGTTCCGCTTTATGATCTTGAGGTGATTTTGCGGTGTATAATATATGTATAATAATATAACTACATATACATATTAATAGTACAAATTGGCATATACCGCCATCATAAGTCACGAACCTATACCTGTCTTCGCGGAATGGTATAACACCTTATTTTCTCCTTTTTATCCTTCGATTTGTTGTCGTTTTGGCTACGTTTTTATGTCTGTTACTACTTATGTCGTTTCCTATTTCTTTATGCCAATTAATAATAAACTCAATTTTACCTGCGATCGATACTTGGCCCTTCAACTCTCATCTCCTCTCTTCTCCTTCATCACGCATGCAAGGCCGGGGTCAAATAGAATGCCAAGATGAGAGAGAGGAAAAGAGAAAGCAGCTGGGAAGAAGAAAGGAAAAAGCGGAAATAAGAAAGGAAAGATGAGGCCTTGAAGAGTCAAGTAGAGTCGAGAAACCTAGTTTCTTCCAAGTTTTGTATATAAGTTCAAAAAAGTATTGATAAGCTATTTTCAGTACTTGTTCTGGATTTATAATATATACTACAGGTCAGAATTATGAGTTTATCTGCAGTTTTTCAATGATCGTTAAAATTCTCTCAAATTTAATTACCTATATTTATATATGATGATTACTCGTGATGATGATTAAATATTTGTCTTACTTCCTACAACTTCTCAAGTCATTCAAAAGTCAATCACTCTCTTTTATTACCTATATATACATAATCTGAATAAGTGGAATTTCGTTAATTCAAATGTAGAGAGCATGCACGCAGGTTTGAAACAACAATGTATGCGAGATTTTAGAGACGTGTTTTACATCACTTTTTTTTACAGAGGCAAATGAAGATGAATAATTAATTAAAAAAACAATAAAAATTGGACAGCACTTCTAAAATAATTAATTATTATAGGATAAGGATATATGTATATCCTATAATATAATTATTGTGCTCAATTTTAAAATTGCTTCCAGCAAAGAAATATCTCTCAACTCTGTATGAAAAAAATAATTGTTAGAATAATTGTTGTTTCTTTTTGTTACAGTTGCACTGTTGTGCTATTCAATCCACGAAAAAACACTCAGGCTCACGTACTGAACGGATGTCGGAAAACAGTGACGTCCCTGGCTCTCTCAGGAGATGGTAGACTTCTGGCAACCGGCGAATGCGGACACATGCCCAATGTTCGCGTTTGGGACATTTCAGATTCACACAATGCCGTGCAAATTGCGGAATTCTCCGGCCACAAGTATGGCATCAATTGTGTGGTGAGTGTGTGCCTGTGATTTGACAAAGTCCATTGTTTCCGAGATGTACCGTTAAATTTTCAAAGACGGACGAAAGATTGGTGCGCTCTCTACGTGCTAGCAGCAGCAGCAGCAGCAGCAGCAGCAGCAGCAACATCGTGAGAGCAGCGAATTACCTATTCCGCTTACTTGTTTCTTTCAAGAAAAAACACCAGACCGCAAAAATCAGGGAATTTTAACCAGCAAACATGCATCGATAATGACTTGCTTTATGTATTTTCAATTTGGAACGTCCTTAAAAGGATACCTATAACTCGCTCGTAGAGTTATTCACCATTCAAACGAGTGACTCAATTTCATTCAGAAAAATTCATATCGAATTCCTGCCTCTGCTTTATGAAACTTGGTTATATTGAGTCTCTCGAGCCTTCAATATAATTATTCGTCACCACGTTACCCAACACAAGTAGTGATGAAACTTTAATGAAATTCGTGGAATTTAAAAATATTCTGAGGGTTTTTATGAAACTTTGAAGAGATTTCAAAGATTTTCCTATAATTTAAAGGGATTTCAGAGAATTTCGAAGGTCGTAGTAAAATTCTTAAAGATTTTAAGACATTTTTTATATTTTTAAAATAAGATTCCATAGAATCTTAGGAGATTTAAAAAGATTTTAAGATGTTTCATTATTGAAAATTTAATTGCAATTTTAATGATTTTCGGTCAGAGAAATTTGTTTGAGAATTCATAGTAAAATCACTAAACCAGTCGTCTGCCAAATCACACATCCCCATAAAAGCAAGTAACAAGTCTCACAATCAGTTCGGACAGATATTGCTGCTGGCCGTTAGAATCTAGCTAAGAATTTAGTTGCTCAACATCACTGGAGCGGTTCTTGAAATCTTGACCTTAAATGTACACGCCTCGTTTGCCAATGACTGCGCGTAGGTATAAAATACTGAGGAGAAATAAATAATCCATTCGTACCTTTTTAGAGCGGTATTTGCAATCACGTTACAAAACCCTCTTTTACGCGGAGAAATGATTGAGGAATAATAAGTTATAGCAGAATTCACCGAGTGTGCAATGTGATGATGACTCTGAGAAAGTTGCAAAGATTAAAATAATGAAATTAGAGTACCCACAATTCTTTTTATATATTGCGATTCCTCAACAAGTTTTAACTAGTTCGCATGAAATTAAGTAGATATGTAATACGAGTTACTCAATAAGCATTCAGCCATTGATGTAGGGAGGGAATTTAGTGATATCAAAAATAAAATTTGTAAAATCACTCAAATTAATTTTTAAATTATAAACTTTTGGAAAATTTTACTTTTTCCAAATGCAGAAATTAGAGTCAATACTGTAAGAACGAATAAATTTCTTCTTTGAATCAATTAAATTTATTTCTGAGTAATTGATCACTAAAGTTCACTCCTCACAGTCAAGTGGAATGTATTTGCAGAATGCTGTAACGTATAACGCCTTTGACTTGACTTATTCAGTGTTTTTTCTAGTTTTTGAAAATATTCTTCGAATTCAGTTACCATAAATCCCTACAGAATTTTAAACAAAAAAGTTTTCTAGCTGACAAATTAAAAGATTTAAAAATATTAATGGCATATATCAATCCTAAGCTAAAAAATCGACTGCATTTCAACATTGATTGATTGAATAATATGTAATGAATTTAATGCTTATATTTAAAATTAATTTCTAACTTTATTTGAAATTGTATAATAAAATCAGCTAATAATTAATTTGACGCTATCTAGTTTTAATTTATATTCTCAGTTCCGTGTTTCGTGTATAATTAAAAAATAGCTGGTTCTTGAAAGCGAGATTTGTAATTGATACATATTTTCATTTATAACTTAGCTTACTTTATTCATATAAGTATGAAAAAAGCTTTTTATTTTGTTTCTGAATTGTCAAATTGGAATTTTCATTGTTTTCTTAGTTCTAAAGCTTTCTTATTTTAATGAATTCATTTTCAGTGATTCTTAATTATGTATAAAATTTGACATTAAATAAAAATTAGTATGTAATTGCTTTTCCTTTATTGCAGGCATTTTCGCCAAGCAACAAATATGTTGTTTCCGTCGGTTCGCAGCACGACATGATAGTCAACGTTTGGGACTGGAGAAACAATGTTAAAGTGGCATCGAACAAAGTTTCGAGCAAAGTAAAGGCTGTGTCGTTTGCAGAAAATGGCAATTACTTTGTCACTGTGGGAAACAGACACGTCAAATTTTGGTACTTGGAATATTCGCGCAGTGCCAAGGTAAGAGATTAAACTACATACTTCTTAAAATGACAGGGTGTCCAGTGTCCATTGTGCGGAAATTTAAGGAAATCGCGGAATTTCCTTTGATTTTATTTTGGATTGGACACTTGCAACTTTTGTTAAATTATCTGGGAATTTTATGGGAAAAATTTAGTAGACACTCTGAATGAAAATATTTAATAATATTAATATGATAATATTAATATTTGGCAAAAAATATCCCGTAAATTCAAATTTGAATTGACCTAAGAATTTTTGTCTTTCTTTAAAATAAAATTCCTCATGAATCAATTAAGTCCTAAGAACTTTTTAGCTTCGTAAAGGGAAATTTCCAAGACGACCTAGTTTTCAGAAAAGGCTATTTTATTTTTCAGTACAAGGAACCAGTGCCTTTGATGGGACGTTCTGCCATATTAGGGGAGCAAAGGAACAATGACTTTGTTGACGTCGCCTGCGGTAGAGGAGAAATGGCAGATTCCACATACGCTATCACTAAGACCGGCCTCTTATGTGAATTCAATAACAGAAGACTGCTTGATAAATGGGTCGAGTTAAGGGTAAGTTGACGCATTGGTGCACTTTGCTTTAGGAGAATTACCCGCACACGCCACGTTTATTAACTGCTTGCACCTTCTTTTCAGACCACCAGTGCCAATTGCATGGCAGTCGGAGACAAATATATTTTTATCGGATGCGCCGAAGGAATTGTCAGGTGTTTTAGTCCCTCGAGTCTCCAATTCGTGACAACGTTACCCAGAACTCATTATTTGGGGGTTGATGTCGCCCACGGATTATCCATTAGGTAATTTTAAAAATTTTAATTTGTATCAGTTTTAAATTCGAAGACTGTCAAATTTAACAGGGTGACCACATGTTCATTAAAAAAAAATCATATCGAGTTCATGTCTCTGCTTGAAGAAATTTCGTAATATTGAGAAAAGATAATCAGATTAGCCGCACATGTCGGGGAAAAAATTTGACAAGGAAAATAGAAATTAATCTACTAATAATAATGATTAATTACAGTTTATTTAAAAGATTTTAGAAGATTTCGAGAGATTATAAAGAATTTCCAGACATTCTTTGAGTAAATGAGAATATTAATGAAATATTTCGATTATAGTCACATGTCTCAACATCCACCAAACGCGAAATACCCAGACGCGATAGCCCTGGCATTCGATGAGAAAAACAACAAACTAACCTGCGTCTACAACGACCACAGTCTCTACATTTGGGATGTTCGAGATATTAGGAGGGTGGGCAAATCTCATTCTTTTCTTTACCATTCGGCCTGTATCTGGGGCGTGGAAATGTATCCCACAGGACCCGAATCTATCGGTGCCATGCCAGCCAACAGTTTTATCACATGCTCTAGTGACGACACAATTCGCGTCTGGAACATGGAAAAAGAACTCTCTACAAACGACACATTGTACAAAAGAAATATATATAGCAACGTACGTATCAAATACAATATTAATTTCTTGAATTTTTTTTTTCTTTAATAGAATCGCCAGACACTCTGAATCGTTGCCATTTTATTTTCACCACATATTATTTTTTGCAGGAATTATTAAAAGTTTTATACGTAGATCCTGAATTAACATATTTAAAAGATCTGGATTTGGCCGCGGCCGGTTCGACGGAGAAAAACGATGCTTCTTACGACAGTCGAAACGGCGTTAGGTCTATTAGGGTGAGCCCTGATGGAAAACAGTTAGCTTCAGGAGACAGGTTGGTTGATTATCTCATTACTTAATTGATTGATGAATAAATAAATAAAAGGGTGTCTACTGTGCGTGAGTTTAAGGAAATTCTAGAACTTTTCGGAAATTGAAAAAATCCTGGAATTTTCCTTGATTTTAATTTTGAATTTAATTCGTGAATTATATTAAGTTATAAGCGTTGTAAATAAATGTTAAAAAAATTAAATACCTTCTTATATTAGTTTATATTTTACGTATTCTTTGGAACTCAACTTACGTTTCTATCGCTTCTATCGTGAGAGGGTTCTTCTTATATTTATAAGCGGGAAAAATGTGGGAATTTTTCAGGTATTTCGTGGGCAAAAATTAGTAGACACCATGTGAATAAATGAAAGAAAATTAATTTTCGAAAGAAAAAATAATTTACCCTGATCTCTTTCTATCCAGGTCAGGCAATATTAGGGTACACGACGTCTCAACGTTGGAAGAACAATGTTTGATAGAAGCTCACGATGCGGAAGTCTTGTGCCTCGAGTACTCAAAATACACTCGCTATTCTTTAGATATGCCGAGGCTTCTGGCGAGTGCGTCCCGAGATCGACTTATTCATGTGTTTAATGTCGATCAAGGATACAACTTTTTGCAAACGCTTGATGATCATAGTTCGTCGATCACTGCCGTACGATTCTTCAATCAAACGAATCAGGGTAACCAGCTTCAGATGGTGTCTTGTGGCGCTGATAAGAGTATTATTTTTCGACAACTTCAAGGGGTAATTTTTTTTTCTCATCTTGTCCTATCTATCAATACATTTTAACGAATTTCAAGGAATTTGAATAGATTTTAAGAAATTTCAAGTGATTTTAATGAATTCCAATAGACTTTTGAAATATTTTTAACGATGTCAAAACATTTCGAATTATTTTAAGGGCATGTGATACTTTACCATAAGAGAAAATTAGTTATGCCAATTATACATTCATAATAATAAATATTTTTAGTAAATTGACTTTATTATTGGTTTATTGACTCTTTTTAGCTAAAAATATTTATTATTATAAATGTATAATTGGTATAACTAATTTGCTTTTATGGTAAAGTATCACATGCCCTTAAAGGATTTCAATATATTTTATTGAATTTCCCAGGATTTCGAATGTATTCAAAAAATTTTAATAATTACATTTTATAAAAATAAAATTATTACAAAATATTATATTACAAAAACTAAATATATTATTACAAATTATCTTCAAATATCCCCAGGACAAATTTATGATGCCCTGCTTTTAGCAAAAGGAGTATAAAAACCGCGCGGATAATATTTGCTAGTGATATTAAATTGTTGATTAAATTCTTATTGCTTGGTATTTTTCACTTCATGATTATTTTTCGGATATTTAGACACCAGGAGGTTCACCGCAATTTTCGAGAGGACAGAACGCCCAAGGAAAGACGACACTTTATGATATGGAAGTCGATTCTGGTCAAAAGCACGTCCTCACTGCCTGCCAGGATAGAAATATCAGGGTGTATAATGTAACTACTGGTAAACACAGTAAGACATTCAAAGGCTCGGTTGGTGAAGATGGATCGCTCATCAAAGTTGTATTAGGTGCGATAACTATAATTTATTTATCATATAAGTCTCGACAAATTTTTTTGAACTTGCAAAAGGTTCCTAGAGAGTCAGATTTAATTTTTAAATAACAATACAATTTTCTTCGATTGCAGATGCCTCGGGAATCTACGTAGCTACCTCATGTACTGACAAAACATTATGTGTCTATGATTACTATAGTGGGGAGTGTATGGCAACCATGCTGGGTCACTCAGAATTGGTAACAGGTTTGAGGTTTAGTCCAGATTGCCGTCACCTAGTTTCTGCAAGCGGCGATGGCTGCATATTTATTTGGAAAGTGCCACACGACATGGTTGTCACAATGCAAGCTCGACTCGCTCAACAGGCTATGCGCGCTGGCAAGTAAGTATTATTCCAATTTGAATTACTTAATTCCGACATGTTCCCTCATATTCTTTATACTTCAAAATATTTCGATATATTCTCTATAAATCCGAACATTCTTTTGGGAATACATTCCTGGTACACTAAAATTCAGAGTGGTCGACTTTTCGTTCAGCTTATTTTTTTTATTATTATTAACACTGCAAAATTATTTTCAGACGACCCATACAAATCAACGGTGGCGGAGTCAGTCTTCAACTCGACAACGAGAATTTTGGTTCTCCACCTCCTGAATTCCTGGATCCAAATGCGAACCCTTCACCCCAAGGAGTGGGAATCGACTATCGATTTAGCGTCGGTCAGTTACCTCTCTGGGCCAAAAAACAAATAAACACAGCAAGCAACGAGGATAGCACGTCTGTTAGTTCTGGAGCTAGATCTCTAGGCGTGGATCTTCCAAAGGGTCGCTGGGCTCAGAGGGTTCAACAGGGCGATGGAATAACCGTCAAGAGTGTCTACGACAGTGATGAGATCATTCCTTTCCCTCCTCCTCGAGGTGCAATAGATTCAGACGGAGGTGGTGGAGGCGGTGGCTCCAAAGATAGCTCCATAGACAGCGGCACCGAAACCAAATGCAGTAGTGATTATCGACGGGAAACGATGATCATCAAGAGGGTTGGTGCTCCTTTTCACTCGGATGTTACCTTCAGAAGTCACTGACTTTAGTGAATTTTATTTTCAATGAAGGATCCTAATTCTTGTGTTATTGTGCGATTTACGCTGACTTAGAAAAGCATTAATTAACTAAATTAATTTATTTGTAGTATACATTTAGTTCAATGTTGCGTCTTGCTTTTACGATAACTTCAGTTTTGTATTCGCTTTTGCTTAATTAAAATTCAGGTTTTAATCTGAATGTTTAGGTCTTCTTGTTCATAAAATCATCAAATCATTAGAGTTGCTCAATTCAGTGTTTTACAATACCATTTTATTGTCGTTAACATTTCAATCACATTTTAGGACGAGGAAGAAACTGTCTTTCAGTCTTGTACGGAAAGTTACAGGGAATTGGCAGACGATTCGAAACAGGTACATACTAACATCATTATAACACAATAACTGCACCTTTAATTCATTTTCACTCATGCATGATTAGTGGGCATGAAAATTTAGAATAAGAATTTTATTTTTGAGAGTGTCTTGTTTATCTTTCAATACAAATTTGCGAAACGATACTTAGGTTTGGAGTGGAAAATTATGTGTTTTGTGAGTTGTTTTACACACTTCGCATTTTGTCAACTTCATTGTAAAGAGTTTGTAGAAATGTTAAAAATGAGTTATGAATTTTATCTGTGATTTCAGTAATTTTTTTTTTTTTTTGTAAAAGCTTTGTTTCATTTTTGAAGGCTTTATTTTGTTGTAAAGGGTTTGTTTTCTTGTTTTAAAACGTCTTGGATCTCGTCTTTAAACAATTTTCTTTTCTTTTCTTTTTCAACGAATATTTTGACTTGACTATATAGGTGATGGGTGGTAACGTGATGAGATCGAGAAGTAGCAATATCACAGAAATAATGCGACAATCAAGGAGTCGACATTATACCGATGATAGCAGCCTTGGCAGTTTCAAGTTTGAGGTACTTATTTTCAAACCTGCCTTCCTCCCCCTAAACTGAAATTTTCTTGTATTTTTATATCATTATAAATAAACTTAAAATTTTGTTGTGGGATACATTCTAAATATTTAGATTTAACTTTAGAGAGAATTTGGAATGAAAAGTTTGTTTATATTGTGCATCCCTAGATTATTTAGAATTTAGAAAATCTTCTTTTTGCTTACTATTCTGCACGATTTTTCCTTGCCTGCAAGCAATCTTAATGTTTTAATATTTGAATACTTATTCAAAGTTCTAATAAAAGATGACTTTTGTGCTTACTTAATTTTTGAATTCAGGATCATGAAAGCACGGAACACGATGGCGATGTGGAAGATTATTCAGAAGGCGAAAACGGAACAACTGGTTCTGAAAAATCGCACCATCGTCTTATGTATTATCCAACACCAGAAGACACAATTTCGAATCAATTTACTGTCAACGCCATGGACGTCGAGGAACTTCGAAGGTTATTTATTACTTTCTAAGATGCTTTTCAGTATTCAGTAAAATTAAAATGCTAAACCGATGAAAATATAAATAATATATATTTTTAGGTCGCAGAGACGATCGAAAAAACCGAAAAGCACTGAAAGTGGAAGAAACGAAATGACAGCTTCTGGAAGTCAAGACGATTCCGATTCAGAAGGTGGAGCATCAACTCCAAGTGCCGAAAGGAATCCTTTGTCAATGCTTTCCGAAGCTAGTTCAGAAGGTTTTGATCAACTTTCGAATCAAACTCATCGCGAAAAGTTCCTCAAGAATGCTTTTGAGTCACTAAGCGGTGCCGAGGAACCTACGAGCAGAACTAAAAGCACGAGTATTAGTTCACAATTTCATGGAAGGTAAGGTTTTAAATTCTTCATAATTTGATTTGTAAAAATTACAGAAATCTTGATTCTTATTTTAAATTTTGGAATTTCTCTTTTTGCAGAACGAGTATAGACATTTCGAGTAATAAAATACGGAACGCCGCAGTTGTAAATGCAGCAAAACAAGTTAGAGGTGACGCAGACATGGCTAAAAAAAGAGAAGAACTTCAGAGGAGAACAGAAGAAATAAGGAGGAAATTGCAAAGTGTGAGTTAGGTTAAAGGAATAAAGTAATTTTGTAGGTTGTTATAAAGTCAGAAAAATACATGCTTTTTAGGAAGTTTATTAATTTAGGATTTTCAGCATTATTTTTGTTAATACGCAAATATGAAAATCAGTATTTTTTTCAGAAAAAGGAGAATTTTCAGAAAAAGGACAATTATCTGTTACAAAATTCGGTAAAATTTTAAGAAGAGTATTTTCTCTATCATTATGAAAATTAAATCTATAAACAAAGATTACAAAATCGATTAACCCACATTTTTACACAATGCTATACGAATTAACTGTTTTTAATTAATTTCTTACTTTAATATTATTCACTTTGCAATTAATAAAATTGTTTAAACATTCATTAATAATGTCTTAAATCGCCTTGTAGATTTGCATTTATTAATAATTTACATATTTGGTCTGGAAATTTAAAGACCGTGTGGAAATCTAGATAAGTCAGGGATTTCTAAGTAAATTCTCTTTACCAGACGTAAAAAGTAAAAAAAAAAAAAATTTAATCTTACTCTCATTAACAGGTGGGTCACAGGTCATCCTTGAAAACCAGTCAAAGCATCTCGGATCTGAGTAGCCACTTCACGGAAAAACATCATCGTACAAACAAAATTAGCACAGGTAACAGATCCGGTCAGCATTTATCAAAACTAATCAATCCCAGCAAACCTCTGCCAAACCCAAAGCCCAAGTATAAATCACTTCAACTTACTAACAAAATTCCTGGTGTGGGTAATCCCGTAACTAAACTCGAAGTGCCGAAAGAAAGTTTTTTTCCTAAAAGTCAGACAACATCCTGTTTAAGTGACAAATTGAAAAACGCTCCAAAACGTCCAATAACATTGACTCTAAAGAAAACTGAAAAGTACAAGCTGTCTCTGAACAAGACGAACCTTTCCCTTCCCGAGTCTCCAGTTTGCGAGGAGCTTAAAGTCCTGAAAGAACACTGCAAAAAGAACATGAGCAGATTTGCAAGATTTGCACAAAAAAGAAGATCCTGCAGTTACTTCATCGGCCTTGATGACAACCAAGACGAAGTGGAAACCATTGCTAAATCATTTGAAAGTCTTCCAGTGATGAACGAATACAATCTTGAGAATTTGGACCAGAATTCTGAGGATGGTGATGATGGAAACGGAAACTTTAGTGATGATTCTCTGGAAGGTGATTTTAAAAATCCACCAAGAAGGTGCATCAGCGATTATCAAATCAATTTGGAAAGTCAGTCTGAAAACTACACTTATTATCAGAACTATTACAAGAAGGTTTTGACTCAATCTCAGGAAAGTATTTTATCTGACGCGTCGGTAGAATCTTTCTCCAAAGGCAGTGCCGAAATCTTGGATTGTAATAATTTTGATAATGATAGACATTCGAGTGCTAGTTTCTTCCTCTCTCGGCGAAAGATGAAGTGTGGAAGAAGTCAAGAGAGTATTTTGACTGATGAATCTGATTACCAGATGTTTCCACTTCAGAAGAATGCAGATCATCGAAGCACTGAGAGTGTTTTGACAGACGATTCAGATTCAATGGTAAAATCTGCTCCTTTAGAAATGCTTTTTGATTCTCACTATAAACGAAAACGTCAAAATTCCGAGACATATACTGGAAATGCGAACGAAACTGTTCATACTCAGTACTTAACAGAAACTTCTAACCCAGGCAGAGCAGTTTTCAGATCTAAGTCTCTTCAAGATACTAGTTTGAATGTAATTAATGCCTCGAATAAGGAAATTAGTCCGCAAAAATCTTGCGTTTACTATGAACTTGATCTCAATGCTGAAAATGTGAACAGCGACAATATCAGAGGTTCTGAGATTTCTAGAAGCAATAGTTTAAAGGTAACGAAGGCTCCACAGTCAATGCTAATTTTAAATGACTATGTTGCTCATAAACCACCAAAGCCAAAGAGGAATTCTTCTAGAACCCAAAGTATGAGAAATAGAGCGAGACCTGCTTGGAATCAATATGGACAGATTGAAACTCAACGTTTTCAACGAGATCTAGTAGAAAATAACAATATGAAGAGATTTGAGAATTTTTTACAGTCTCGGAATTTGCAACTTGATGAGAGGAAGAATCTCTTCAGTCTTCAAATTCGAAACGATCAGAATCAGAACGCGCAGAATCAAAATCTGCAAATGGAAGAAGACAAGAAAAATGCTGATTATTGTATTGAAAGACAGATACCAACGAAAGACACGGAAGCTTATGATTCCTTGGAACCAGGAGGTGCTCCAGATTCATCAACCGAATCAAGTGACTCTTTCACAAAGCCTAAATTTGAAAGCATTAATGCAAGTGTGGATGCGAGTGTTGATATTAGAATAACTAGAGCTATTGAAGGAACTGTGAAGCTTCTTTCGAAGGAGTTTGAAAATCTAGTTCGAAGAGAGCAACAGAATTTGATAAGAAGTAGGAGTTCATTGAAACAAGAGGTTAGTGAGAATTTTGCAAAGTTGGAAGCTGAGAGGGACATCAGATGTTCCAAGTTAAACAGGGAACTTCGCATTCATTCCGGAGGTGAGGATAGCGATTGCGCAGATTTGTCAGCGATGGACAAATCTTTATTAGAAAGTGGATCTTCCACACCTTTGTCAAGTTGTACGAATTCTCCAAAGAGAATGTGGCCTCCAGCTTCGAGATGTCACAGTTACATGAAGTGGTCGAAAACTCTGCCGACTATCAGCCAATCGATTCTACCTTCGAAGCATCCATTCCCAGGTACCGAAATTTTCGAAGAAGCAGTTTCTGATCGCATCTGCCTCTTTTAGTTCGATTTCGTTGTATTTGCGGATTGGGATGTTGTTTATTTTGAAGGTCTAAAAGATCTTTTACTTTCGTAGGCAAAGATTATTATGGACAGTAGGCTAAATTTTGCGCATGAAAATTAGAAAGATATGGACAAGATCTTTGAAGACTTTTGATTTTTCAGTATGTACTATTGACTAATTTTTTAAAAATTTAAATTCACAAGTACTGAATTTTTTAATTTTATTTCTTAGAGGAGCATTCTTAAGACAAGTGAAGAAAGTTTAGTTTTTATTTTATTTCATGTAGACAGCATTTACTTTTCAGTTAATGTAATTATTTCTTTTTATGACTACATATATTTTACAATATTTTTTGTAAAATAGTTTTGTTATGGATATTTCATCTGGCACGCCCCGCATGTTACATTCCTTTGAATGAAACCTTTTAAGTGTCCCTTGTTCCCGCAAAGCTTTTCCCTACTTTACTAATATTCTTTTATTTCTTCTTGCTTTTTCCATTAGTTTTAAATAATTTTTATTTTCATTTATGATACAGGGTATCTACTTTGCGGAAATTTCAGAAAATCTGGGAATTGTTCTTGATTTTATTTTTGATGCGGGAAGTGGATTTTCATTTTGAAAAACTTTTCCGAATAATCAATCTAAATATTTTGATTTGACACTTGCAACTTTTGTTAAATCTCTGAAAATCTTTTGAGTTATTTTCAAATCATTTGAAAAGTAACTTTAAAATCCCGTAAAATCTCTAGTAATTGCTTAAAATCACTTGAAATCTTAGAATTATTTATGAATGGGATAAATGCGGGAATTGTTCGAAAATTTCGTGGGCAAAATTTAGTAGACACCCTGTGATATGATTTCAATATAATTGCACTATGATTGCATAATCAGCATAATATATGTCTTGCTAGATGCGTCACTTTTGAAAAATATCTTCAAGTTTACTAGATGTTAAAATAATTTATTCATTATGGTTTGTAGAAACTTACTACAAAATTAAAAAAAAAAATTACCCTTTTAATTTTTAATGTTAAGAGACTTGAAGAAGTTTTTTCATTAAAATTATGAACTGCAGAGCAAATGAGTGTCGTTTGCAATCATAATTTTACGTTAAAGAAACGCCCAAACTGTAGCTTAGTGCACGTGTGTGTGTGTTGTCAACAGTCGACACTAGTGGGGGGCGACTATCATCCAAAGTTATTGACAGCGAAGAGGAGGAGGCTGGTATGAGACGTGCCTGCTCGTTAAGTGATCTGTCTGTCAGCCCACCCAACAGGTTACTGCATGGCCCAATTCAAGGTACCCTGCTCCTAATTTTCTCCATATTTAAATGCATCATTTTATTTTATATTATATTTTTAAACAGTCTTTAATTTACCGCAACTGCTAAAGCTTGAATTTTTTATTTCGGCATTCTAATCTGTAGAAATCTAGATAAATATGTTCTCTATCTCCCTTTAAAGCAAAAAGTAAACGATATCAATCAGTTTCAGGAAAACTAGCTAGCAAAAATATCAACAGTTCTTCACGAATGGGAACCGGAAGTTCAAACGCTGGTCAATCAAGACACTCTTCGTCGAAGATTCATTCCTCGCACATGACTCGAAGTAGTAGCGTTGGTGTACTTAATCAGGTTTCATATATTTTCACTTAAAACTAAAAGTTTTCCGTTATTTATTTATTTATTTATTTAAAAGGAGGTAATTAATTTATGTAAAATATTGTTTTAAATTACAGAGTGATTCGGAATCGGATGCAGGAGCTACGGGTGGAACTAGAGGCTGGAACAATCAATCTGGAAATAATAGAATAAATGCACTGATGAGACCCACCATCAGTTCACAAAATAAAGTTACTCATCATATTAAGTCCAACTTTTCTTCAGGAGCTAATCTTCCGTCCGTTTTGAGGAGACGTGGAATGCAAGGAGCTTATTCGAGTGGTGCGACTTACAATATTAAAACATTATTTTTAATACTTTCTAGAATCAATATTTTATCGAAAATATTCTAATTTCAGTGAATCTAAGTCAAGTCGGTAACCAGGAGGATTCGAGTTCAGAAGAAACATCCTCGAATGGAAACGGAGGAGGAAAACCATCCTTACCTCCGAGACCGAGAAGTATTAGCATCGATCATTCCGCTGCTGGGTAAATAATTTTTCATTTGCATTTACTACCAGTCAGAATTTTAGGTTCACCTGTTTTTCAATGATCATTTAAGTTCTCTTAAATTTAGTAACATCAAAAATTAAATTTTTTTTTTCAAGTAAATTAAAACCCATCAAAATTCTGCTTAAAATGAGAACACGACGAAGAAATTCAAAAAGATTTCATTATTTCGAAAGTTGTTAATATTTTTATTAAAAATTGATATATATATATATTATTTCATTGCAGTTTAAGCATTCCTGGATCAGGGATGAGAAGAGCAGGTTCTTCCAATGTGATCAATGGACGACCTGGAGGAATGATCGGTCAAGGTAATTCTAGAATGTCCCTAGCCAATCGTAATCAACTGGAGCCGAGTCCTCAAGAACTTCCAGTTAAAGATACCGATCGTGCCATCGATGTTGCTAGTGCAGAACGTAAGTTGTGAACAGCTATATTTACAAAAATATAAAGATAACAATATTTAACTATTAGATCAAATCTTTGGGCTTTAAAGCACTTTCGAATCATTTTACTAACATCTCAATTAATCATCTGTTCTCATTATCTACTGGTTCCAAACAATCAATCCTAATTTTCTGTCTTTCAGTAAATTTATGTCACTCTTTCTCGTTAAGTGGTTTCATTAATTTATTTGATAAATACTTAAACTATGAAATTGCGAATCTAATATGCGATTTAATCATATAATCCCATCTTTGCTTCCACAGTAGACACGGATAACCGATTAGGTAAACTAAACTTGCCTATTGAGAATGCTGCCCTGAGAAACTAATAAAACTAACCCTAAAGAGTAAAAATTTGTAAGTGATCATGCTATGAGCAAAGATTTACGGCAGACCTAGAAATCATGTTTTACGGACTATCTGACGAGTCCGATTTTTTGCTGTATATATTCGCTCCATAATAGAATAGCATCTTCCAAATTTATCTTCGTCATTTCATTTTATTAATTTAGTTTACAGCGAAACTGCAAATTTAGAACCATAACAAAATTTAATTCTTTTGCCTCCATATTCAAAAGTGATCAGATTTAATACATTTAGTTTTATTCGAATCCATCGTACTAAATTCCAGAGTGATAGTGATAATTTCAAATTGTAATAGCATGGTCTCATACGGATTTTATGAACATATGATACGATTTGCATGATGCACGATTTCGTGTTGTGTGTTTTCACAAATACATATGATTTTGGACGTTTGAAGTTTTAAAGCCACAAACGGTTCAAAACATCTTCCTCTTTTCAACGCATTCAGCACAATCTACATGTCTCTTTTTCTTCTTCGCTCAGAAAAATGAAAGAACATATAGCTCTATCTAGCTTTTCTTACTATATTTCTAAACGCGAAAGCCAGGATGGATGGCCACCCTGGAAAGCGAATTTTAAAGTATTTAAAAACAAAATTATGTTTTTAGTATCGACCCAACTTTGTAACACCATAGCAGATGAGCTGACCCGCACAGCGGATAACGTTGTTCAACTTTACAAACGGCTAACTCTGGATGGTAGCGCTGATTCCACAGGCACCGCCATCGACAGGGACACGATGTTACGTGGCCTCGAGTCTTCCGTCAACGAAGCAATGCGCACACTTCGATTAGTTGTAGCTGCTAATAACAAAGACAGCAATACTGAAGGTGTCAGTGCTAGCGAGGCAACTGATAAATTCCAGGAATTGCTGGCTGGTCAGGATCAGGGTAAGGTTGTCAATATGATGCAGCAATATTCCGAAATGCTGCTCACAATGATGCAACAAAGGATGGGAGGAACGCAAGCCAATCACTCTTAAAAGTCCGTCCACACGAAAATCGATTTAAAATGTAATATCTCGTCATCCAGATGAAAAATAAGTCGACTTCTTAACTATTAGCGCCATAACTCCCAGTTCTGACTCTAAACTTTTACCTCTTTATAAACTTGTTCTGAAGAAACTAGAATTTAAAGAATCCCGCACAAAAGTGTAATAAAAACTTTTACTTGGGACTTATTTGAGGCTTCAAAGTTTTTGGACCAAGTTATTTAATTAAATTATTATTCTCTTTGATTTTTTTTGCAAGAATTCAGAGATTTCGAAACTATTCTTTAAAATAGAGTCTTCAAGCAAAATTTTTTAGTTAATTTCCCAGTTGAATTTGTTTAATTTCAGTAAAATTAATTCGCCATGAATTTATTTGATTTCATTTTGAATTCATCTAAATTCAATCAAATTTAAATAAATTCACTTTGAGATAGTCCAACTTATTGTCACTCGAACTATTGCATTTGAAACTAATTTCATCGAAATTTAATTGAATTAAAATTCAGTTCAAATTGTATTTACTAGAAATCAATTGAATTTATTTTTAATAGACTGGAATTCAGCAGTTTTTTATTTTTCAGACTTACAGATCCTTTGAGTTCAGAAATTTTCCAGCCTCGAATTCATTATTAGTATTTCTCTGAATTTTCAATCAATTTACAAACTTTGATCATCGATACTTGGAATTAATAATTGCTATATCACTGGGCCATACCCTGTAAAACGCCAATTACATACTAAAGACTCGTAGACTAGATTACTGAGATAGATCATAATCTTGCAGTTATTTAATGCTATTAAAAATGTTACTAGCTTTTTTCATTACTATGTGACCAAAGGCTGTAAAATATATTAAGTCGAACGCTTTTTTTCCGCCTTTGTGATTTGAGTATCGCCAATTCGATTTTTGCATCCAAAAATGTGAACCTTGCCAATATTCTAAAACGCTAGAATATGTATTTATGTTCATGTCAAGGGAAACGTACCGAAAAGTTAGTAGTTAATTTTCAGATATTTCGACTTAGTGAAAATCTCCTCAAAGAAATTTCACTAGTATTATTGAAGAGTTTTTATCCTGATGTTGAGTAATTTTATATTGTTTCGTCGTTATTTTGAGAGGATCTTTTATATTTTTTTAGGTGAGGAATTGCGCCTCTCTCACTGAGCGCTTCGTTCATCTTTAGGCTGTATAAGCATCGATAATAATTTGCACAAGCCAGCGAAGCGTATAATATTAAAAAGTCGTAAAAGTAGTTGAGCGTGTTTTGAAAGGAATTGACATAAAATTACATATTTTTCCACGTGAGTATGTGCGAAGAATTTTGCGTTTCAGTCTTTACAACTGTGCTCAATTAACGATTAACAGATTTACCAATCATATACCTGAAATCGAAGCTGAAGACCTGTATTGTTATTAATTCCCGTGTTTTTCACGAAACACTGATCCCTTCTCGCTGTAAAACTGCTCCTTGGTGTACAATTACACTAGACTGTGCCATTTAGTTTAGGATAAAGTGTTCGGATCGTTTCGCTAGTTTATTTCGATTGCGAGGGTGAATGTATAATTCCGATGAATGTACTTTGAATATATGACTCTTAAACCTTCGATTTCCCCGATTGCCAGAGCTTCAAAATTTGAGAAAAATTTCCATATCTTAACAATTTCACAAATTTAACCTAAATAGGAACTAAAAATGTAAAGTACTATAATTCAAGTCTATTGTCTTAATAGTTTCTCAATATTGTCCTAATAAAGTGTTTTTTCATTGTGTTCGACTTCTGCACAGTTAGAATCGAGTTGATCCGTTTAATCTGTACATATTAATTTTCGAAGTTAATGTTTTGTCATTCAAAATTCTGTCATTCGATTCAGATAATCCGACTTACAGCATTTTAAAGGCTTTGTACATTCGTTCCAAGCTGTATCTAATATATGCTAATACTTGAGAAATGTATATATTTAATTGCACTGCGAAAATAGACAGCGACTTCGTAAAACTCGAAAAATGTAACGTTTGCCCATTATATCGTGTAACTTTTTTAGATACCCATTTTGTACATTATGTTAATAATTAATATATGATAATTCATATAAACTTAGAATAATACCAGCCATTTAATATTCCCTATTTATTCTTCTGATGATTGCAAATAAAATAGAATTTGTTTCCACGTTTCTGTATTATTTATCGGATATGTACAGGGCTAGTTGTATAATATATTGTTTACAATTCCCCGACTCATTTCTTCCATGTGTCACACCTTCCACTAGAAATTTAAACTATATTTAAGACTGATGCAATGGTTTATTGTATGTAATTATCAACTTGGCCTTTTTCTCAAACGAGAACTCTATTCTGAAACCTAGTGAAAATTAGTGTCATACTTAGTACAAATTTTTCAAGTTTTTTCGTCTTTTATTTTATCAAACTTAATCTATTTCAAAAACGTTCTGAAAACAAGGATTTATAACTTTTTTTTTTCACAAATTTTTATTTAGCTGCTAACTCTTTATAAAAACGGTTTCTATATTCTACATATTCATTTACTACTATTTGTGAATTATAGCACATATAGTGTTGGACTCCAGCTCTGATCTCAAAATTTAACATACATATATCTATTTCGAATAAATATTCTCTTTGAGTAAAAACTCAATCAAGGAATATTAGAAATAGGTATTTTTCGCTCTACAAACGTTATCTTTTCTTTTTTAAAATTTATTTGAAAATAAATAGTAGTTTGCTTATAGAGCAAAAAAAAATGATTAGTTTTGGTGGTTTTTGCGTAAAATCAGAAATTTGAAACATAAGCTCAAAATTTAATAGTTAAATTTTATTTAAAAACTACTAAAAATAGACATTTTTTCGCTCAGTACACATTTATATTTTAATAATGAAGACCTCTACAGAGAGGAAAAATATCTAATCATAATATTAAGTAATAATTATTGATGATAAAGTTGCTACAGATATTTCTCTACTGCAAACTTTTTCAATTTTTTTATTTGCATCGAGAGTGAAAGACTTATTCCAGCGCTGAAGTTAATTTAATAGAATTCATTTTTGAAGTATTCTGGATTAGGCTCTATTTCTATTTATAGAAAAATATTGCCGGTTTCATTTATGCGCGTGGACGTTGCATTTTAAGTTTATCTCCCTTCTCGCAATTCTTCTAGCTGTAAAAAAAATGTTTTAAATTTTTACCAAACTATGTCAGGGAGGAGGTTTCACGTCTTCTAAAAATTAACAGAATATAAGAAAAAATGTATTTTTAATCACCTCTTTCTCTTCATCTACTTCATCTTCTTCGTCATCCGATCCGTGAACTGAAGCAGCCGGTGTCGTATGTCGAGAAGAAGACGGCGATGGGGGTTCGCTGATTGGTCTTGGGTAATTCAACCTACCCACATTTCCTTCAGCAAATTCAGACTCTAGTTCAGGATAAACAGTGCAAAGTGCCTTTATTCTTGCCTGCCGATAATACTGAAAAAAAAAACGTAGAAAATATAGAAACTCAATTAAAAGTGAAAAACAAAATTTATTTCAGATTTACTTTTGAATTACTTACAATTCCAAGACTCCTCCAATCGAGAAGATCGCTCAATCTCTCAGTACGATTTCTCTGAATGATACGCTGTCTTCGATTAAGACGAGCAAAATCAAACATGTACTGTGCGAGTTGTTGAACACTGTTTTCCAGACCGATATATCTACGATCTACTATGTAAATTCCGTAGCTCATTGGATCCGCTATGTGTTCTTGCATGAAGCATCCAAAACCTGAGAGGTTAGTCGTAATACTAGGAATTCCCATTACTGTGCACTCTGCAGGTGTGTATCCCCAAGGTTCATAATATGAAGGGAAGACACCCAAATGACATCCTCGAACGAATTCCTCGTAATCCAAACCGAAAAGGGGATTTGTCGAAGACAAGAATTCCGGATGGAACACTACCTAAAATTTAAATTTTAGTTAGTGCTAAATAAAAGTATTTAACTGACACTATACATGAATTTTTCATATTAATACACTTACCTTTACGCGATCGTGAACGGAGTTGAAAAGATTACATCTTCTTATCGCACTTAATACTGGATCGTTCCAATCGTCTACAATATTGTGGGTCGTAACAGGAGGCAGTGTGTTTCTTTGCAAAGAGTATAAACACCTAAAATATAATTAAAAACAGAATTAGAATTTAATGCCAAAATAGACGTAGATCTTATGGATATTTTCGAATCAAATTTTCAGAATTGCATAGTGTCACGTAGATAATAAAGTTCACCTCTTAATTTTGATTAAGTCTTCTTTCAATAAAATATCTTGACTCTCGGGCAGGTGACCTGATAAACACAATTCGTACATTCGCTTGCCGATCTTTTGTTGAATGTCATCTATTGTATCCTTAAGAGATTTTGTTACCTAAATAAAAAATAATTCATAATGTACGATATAAAAATTAAAATTGAATTCACATCTAAAAAGTTATTTTATCATTTTACTTACAGCATGGCCACGAAGTGACTCAACATTAAAATTATTCGTACGCGTTGGGAAAATGAGGAATGCAACAATAGTAACATCAGGTTTGGATGACTTCAAGTAGTGATTTAACCTGGCCAAAGCTTCGATAAAAATATCGGCGCCCTTATTTCCAAATTCATATCGTCCCGCGATAAAGAAATACAAAGTTTTGTCTAAATCGAAATTGTAGTGTCTGGAATTGTGCAATTTTATAATAAAACTCTTGAAAATTGATACTTAAAGTAATTGAAAAAAAATTTACCCGTAGAAGTGGCCTCTGACGAATTCGTGAATCTTTTCTTTGCTAACTGCGTGCAAATTCTGGAACTCGTGCAGCGCCGAAAATTTCTTCACGTTTAATCCATTTGGTGTGATTATATCGGGCTTTCTTTTTAGTAAATGTTCAGCCTCTAAACCTGTAATATCTGATACTGTTGTAAAAACGTGGGCGAGATGCGCTGCTGCACGCTCCATGCAATATCTATGATAAATCTGTCGTTTTCCGGCTTCTTCGTCTACGCTGAACTGCAAACAAAAATATAGTTATATAAAGTGTATTGAACTTTTGAGAGAAAGGGATAAAATTAAAAAGACAGATTTTAGGAGAGAGGATTACCTTGTCCAAGTTATTATAAAAGTCAGTCTTTCCTGCGCAGAGGTATCTTCCAAGGAGAGTTGCGTGCGTAGTGAAAACAGTAGCAACATCAACGTGTCTCGTTCGTAAAGCTATTAAACCTACTCCAGCTTGCCATTCGTGACAATGTACAACAACTCTGGGTGGAGCTGTTGAAAACTCCTCTGCAGCTTTTCTATGAAAAATCACAATTCTTATTTATAATTACTTTAAAAACATATTTAAAAATTAAAGCTAAGTCTCTTTAAAATCGAAAGCTTTCTGAAATCAAATATTCCAAATTCTTCTAAACCAAAAAATATTGTGATTGAAATTAGAAATATAAACTTCTGTTTTTACCTGAATTCTGAAATAAATTGGCAAACCATATAGCCAAGAATAATTGCATCATTGGCTTCAATATCGAGTTGCGGTATACCGAGGTGACACGTGTTCCACAGTTCCGACTTATATTCGTCCAATTTCCACGCTGCACTTCCGATGTCGAACAAAATTATTTGAGGGTTTCCATCCACTAACCAAGTTCCTGCTACCACCTGAAAAAAAATGTAATTGAAACCGTCATTCCTTCTTGAATCAATCTTCACCAGCAAATAATTATAAGGCAGTGCCTATAGCACAAAAATCTGTCTATTCATACCGAAATTTCAGTACGAATAACTCAAACTTTTCTTCCCCAGTCCCTTATTTTTAAATATTTTCTATTATCTACTAATTTTCATTAAAAACAACAACATTCCATTAGGTGAATCTGACCTTGAGCCAAAATTGTCTAGCTTGGAAAATCGCCAGATTTATACTAATCAGGCGCATGCAAACAGACGCTGCTCTTAAATATATCATTATCAAGGTGATTTAATCAATACTTTTCTTCTATCTCGAAAGATATTTCATTTTCTTAAGACTGAATAAATTCTACCTTAAATCCTTGTTCTCTCATAATTTGAACTGCCTTGTTTAAAGGACTTTTAGAAGGAAAATCTATTTCTTCAACTTCCGTCCTTGCACAAGCTTCCTTGTAAGGACCCATTAAAATATACTGATCGCCCATCTCCTCGGTAGAAACATATGCTTTTGATCTGATAACTGTGTAAATTCCCCCAACTGAAATTGGAAAAAGAAAATTATTATTTATTATAAAAAATCAATCTTTATCTTCGATTTACCTTTGTTTGCAGATTCCCAAGAAACTTCAAAGTTCCATCGATTTTCAATTTGGGCTGACTGCCCATGATCCATATTTCCCAGCAAATCATTTGTACTGTCGAAGCGATAAAATCGCCGCGAAGCTCTTTCCCTCGACATTTTAAAATTTTCCTGCAATTTCAAGTAAAAACTATTTTATTCTGCATTTTATAACAAACACTCGGGAAAAAAAGTTGAGTATTTTTATTTATAGTTTCCGGAAGTCATAAAATTAGAGACGTTGTGTCGCTAATATAGTGGAATTTTTATAATCGGACGCAAGAAAATAATTCAATCTATATATATAATAGAAAATATAAAACTATATAAAATAAATCAAATCAATAATTAAATTGATAGACATATAATTGGACAAAATAAAAAAAAAACATCCTTCATTTCGTGATATCCAGAATTTGGGAATATTACCTAATAATTGAACTACTAGAACATCACTAGAATATTGTTTAAGACTGAGCACCACAAATTTTAAATTTACTGGCACACATCCATTTCACAAGTCACATTTTCTTCTCCTTCCATTCAGAAGCTTTCTAAATTTAAAATCCACCATCCTCTTTCATTCACTTTCCATTCACGCAACACAAAAAATGTTTGAATCAGTTTAAAAAAATTAAATCACTATGAATTATTCCTGATAAGCAAACCAAATATTTGATCTTAATCAGATGATTAAAGTCGCGCTATCCCTGAATTTTGCCTCTCACAATTTCTCTGAACAAGAAAATAAGAACACAAAATACAATTACCTTAAATTAAAATTACAAAAACCTTTTGGTAAATATTGATGAGAGTTATTTACCGTTTTTAGAGCAAGGTTGAGGTTCTGAGTGTATAAGGAACTCTCGGCGAATCTGTGAATGGAATTCTGCTCTGATGAACGATGGGTGTTGATGGCACTGTATAGGGTTCGAGTGAAGGTCAACACCGACTAGGAAAGGTCAAACGATGTGGACACAAACACAACTCAGTCAAAAATGATTCGATCTTGCTCGAAAAGGAAGAGCAAGAGAGGAAAATTTTCTTCAAGGCAAATATCAAGGCAAATATATTCCGTTGATCTTTCCACAAGACATTGTCGCGACACTAGGTCGAATCTTTTTGAAATGTATATTCCTCATTTATGAATTTTTGGGCTCTGCACGTTTTTTACAACATCGAACACGTGTTAGTGTTACCGGCCACACGCATCGTGCGTGTAACGTGAAACGTCACACAATCGTCGCAATGCTGCATGAAATGGTTGAGAACCAATCATTTATCGAGTTTCAAAATGAGGGTCAAGATTCACGATTACCACGAAGCTTGTGTATGCTTGTCTAATTGTCTCTTATAGGCAAAATAGCTTTGTTGTTTATTCAAAAGTCTTGTATTTGAATTTGATCACGCTGAAAATTTTAAAAATAATTTCATTTTAATATTAAAATAATATGGAAATATGTATGGATAAAATATATATTATAATAATAATAACAATAATAATATATATAAAATAAATTTAATTCACATATACATACATAAAAATATATACATACTATGTATATGTTACGTTTGCTCCAAAGGTTAGAATTCAACATTTTCATTCTACACGCAAAATGTATAGGATAATAATTTCCTTGACTTGAAAATAAATCTATTTCTGAAATAGAGCTGTGAAAAAGCACTAATAACTCTTTTTAGTATTAAAAAAAACTGCATACATATATATTTCAAAATTTGGTGTACACGGTGTACACTCGACTTTCACGCATGCGTTACGCTTAAAGTTTTTGGTGGGTAATATTACCGTGGTAATATTCTCTTTCTCGGTAACGTAACTTACGTAACGCAATTTTCCAGAATTTTTTAAAAAAATTTTATCATTTTTTATAACTTGTATACCATTTATATCAATTACATCACAATTTTTCAATTATACTTTAATCGATAAAAATTAATTTCAGTAAAACTCCTACGTAAATACAATTGTACACAAGGCCGTAGCCAGGGAGGTGATCAAGGGGATTTCATCCCCCCCCCCCCCAGCCCGAAATGAAAAATAAAAAATATTTCTGTATAGTAAGTTTTCTTTTATTAAAACAACATGATGTTTTCCTGTTGGTCCACACCAAACCGAAATTTTTTTCTGGCTACGGCCGTGATTGTACATAATGCAACAATTCTCTTAAATTACCTAAGTTACGGTAACGTTCACTGTTACGTTACCGAATTTTAAATTACCGAGAATTTAAGAACTCTACGAATCAGGGTTGCACACGTAATATACCTTAGGTAAATTACATCAGTATTTTACGTAATTTACGTACGTATATTACGTTAAAAACACCAAATTCATATGGAGTGAGGGGTTTTCTACGTATAATACGTAATTTACATATGTAAAAAAATCATAGTAATATACGTAAAAATCCTCAAGTTACGCGTAACCGTGCAACCCTGCTACGCATGTAGTAGTCAGGGTTGCACGGTTACGCGTAACTCGGACTTTTATATGTATAATACGTATTTTACGTATTATACGTAAAAAATGTAATAAATGTATAAAATGGCGAATTTAAAAGGAGTTTGAGGGGAAAAGAGCATAACATAACCTCAATTATTCAAGAATTAGGTTATGTTTACTTTCTAAATATGAAGCGCAGTCGCCATCTTGAAAACGTAAATTACATGTAAAAAAACTAGAGACGTAAATTACGTACGTAAATTACGTCAAAAACCTCATGTAATTTACTTAAGGTATATTACGTGTGCAACCCTGGTAGTAGTATATAGTTTACATGTACTATACATAGTGTACTATTCTATATGCATTTGGCGCAACTAGGAAAAGACGCACGATACAAAACTGGTGCAATTTTTTCATGAAATTTGTATAAAAGAAAAGGGAATTATGGCGGTAAGTTATACAATTAAAATAGCATAATATAATAGTCAAAATAGTCTTATTAAAATAAAAATAATTTTATAAATTAACACTGGAAAGTTGAGGGTTAAGTACCACTTAAATTGTTTAAAATTATGTGAATCTTAACCTCTTTAATTTCACGCATTTTGCTGCTCCCTTGCATATATTAATAGTGTTAACAATTATTATTATTACTGATTCCTAATAAAAATAAAGACTTTTATTGCTTGTGTAATTATTTTTGAAAAAAATATAGATTACAAGTGTTGACATGGCAACATGTTTTGGATTTTTCGATCAAACAGTTTGGTCGAATATAACCTCATTCTTTCGATGCCTTTGTTCAACATTTTAACCATTTTTACATTGTAAAAAATTCTGTGTAAATTTCGCCTAGAATTATTGTAGAATTACACAAACTAGTGTGAATTTTGTTTGATTTTGCAAAATTCCATTATATATATTGATCATTGTAATTTTACCATGATTTCTAATGTATATATAAAGTATATTATATATATTTATGTCCAATGACTTTTAGTATAATTTCATACTTTTCTTGTGAAATTTCTATAATGTTGTTAAATCCCTTTATAAATCAACGGAAATTCTCAAAGAAATTGTAAAATCTCAGTGAATTATAAAGGACCATTACAATTAAATGATATAGGAAAATCAGTTTGTATAGGCAAATATAATAGCTTTAGAAGACATATATTATAAAACAATATAATATAATAAAATGATTTACCTAAATAATTATAATCAATTTGTTTTAGTCTGTTGCTGCAGCTAAAGTTCAAGAAGTTCGCGAAATAACTAGAATCGAGCGAATCGGTGCTCATTCTCACATCAGAGGTCTTGGATTAGACGACAGTTTGGAACCTCGTCATGTAAGTATACAAAGTGTTCTCCCTCTAGAAATAAACTTTATAACACTAATATATTATACAGAAATAAGTTTAAGTAAATTGTATCTAAAATTGTTTTCTTTTTCTTCAGGTATCGCAAGGAATGGTTGGTCAGCTTATGGCTCGACGAGCCACAGGCGTCGTCCTGGAAATGATAAAAGACGGAAAAATAGCAGGAAGAGCAGTCCTGTTAGCTGGTCAACCCGGCACCGGAAAAACTGCAATTGCCATGGGTCTCGCTCAAGCTCTCGGACAAGACACTCCTTTCACGTCGATGGCAGGCTCAGAAATCTATTCCCTTGAAATGAGTAAAACTGAGGCTTTGACTCAAGCCTTCAGAAAGTCAATCGGCGTCAGAATCAAAGAAGAAACTGAGATCATTGAAGGCGAAGTGGTTGAGATTCAAGTTGACAGACCTGCGACTGGAGTTGGAGCAAAAGTAGGAAAACTAACATTGAAGACAACAGAAATGGAGACGATTTACGACCTTGGAAACAAGATGATCGACAGTCTTATGAAAGAAAAGGTAATCTTAATCTTTTATTAAAAAATAATCAAATAAGCTTAATGAATATTTTAATATTTTGCTTTTTTACTTTCAAGGTTCAAGCTGGAGATGTTATAACAATAGACAAAGCAACTGGGAAAATTAACAGACTCGGTCGTTCATTCACTCGAGCTCGAGATTACGATGCAACTGGATCTCAAACCCGATTTGTTCAATGTCCAGAAGGCGAATTACAAAAACGAAAAGAAGTCGTTCACACGGTTAGTCTTCACGAAGTGGATGTTATAAACAGTAGAACACATGGATTTCTTGCGCTCTTTTCTGGAGACACTGGAGAGATTAAATCTGAAGTCCGAGAACAGATAAATGCAAAAATCGCCGAATGGCGAGAGGAAGGGAAAGCTGAAATTGTTCCAGGAGTTCTTTTTATTGACGAAGTGCACATGCTGGATATGGAGTGCTTCTCATTTTTAAACCGAGCTCTGGAAAACGAAATGGCCCCTGTTGTTATTATGGCTACGAATAGAGGTAAGGGAGGCGTTCAAACAATATATAAAAATATAATTGTAAATAAAAGTAATGATTTAAAACTTAAATAAATTCAATTTTGTTTATCTGTTCACTCGGAGCTTCACTTACTCAGAGCACGTAAAGCTCCAAATGTTCGAAGTATGAATTTTTCCAATTGTTCAGTATCGATGATTTCTCTTTGTGTAGGAATTACAAGGATTAGAGGTACAACCTATAAAAGCCCTCATGGAATACCAATTGATTTATTGGACCGGATGATCATTGTTCCTACGAGTCCATACGATGAAAAGGAATTAAAAGAAATTTTAAAAATTAGATGCGAGGAGGAAGATTGCGAGATGAGTGACGATGCATTAACGGTTCTTACTCGTATTGCTTTGGAAACTTCTTTGAGATATGCTATTCAGTTGATCACCACTGCCTCTCTTGTTAGTCGAAAAAGAAAAAGCACCGAGGTATATTAAAAAAAAAATACAAATAATTTAGTGCGAACAATAATTTTTTAATTTTCAAACATTGATATAAAAATGTACTTCCCTTTGTTGCAGGTTGCTATTGAAGACGTAAAGCGTGTATATTCTCTGTTTCTTGACGAAAACAGATCGACGCAGTTCTTGAAGGAATATCAAGATGACTTCATGTTTAACGAATTATGTAAGTAGAGTTTATTTCAGATTTAAAAAATAAAATAAAATTGGACAGGTTTCTATTTATTTAAACATTTCCTGTTTAAATATACGTTGCTCGACACTTTTCTATATTAAAATTAAAGTTAAGATTTACAAACAAAGTAAAGGAGCACAGCAGGTTTATCGCATGTATTTTTTTCAGCGGATGTAACTATGGACACTTCATAATGAGCACCTGGTTTATTTACAATTATTTAATATTAAGTAAGCGTCGTCCAATAATTCTTGATTCCATTTCAATATTCATCTTCTTACAACTGAGTACTCTTAGTTCTTACTGTGAGAAATTATTAAGAATTACATTTTTTTTTTTGTTATAAAATTCAGCTTTTGTAAATTTGTTATTAAAAAAATGGTACAAATTAAAAGAAATTGTGAATTACTACGTTCGTAAAAAATAGACACAAAAACAAAGATTTTCAATAAAGATGATGTACTATTGTATGCAGATATTGAAATTATCTTCTTTTATTTTTTTTTTCTTTGTCATAACGATAAATATTTAATTTTAAATATTTTTTTAGGAGTACAAATAGCTTGGACACAAAAAAGCCACTATTTATTATAGAACAACAGTTTTATAATATATGTATAATTAATAATTAATCATCATTAATTACAATATAAAATTAATGAGAATATATACAGTAACTTCCTGCTAAAAAAATTTTAAAATCAATTTTAATAATTAATAAAGTTAAATTTATTCTTTATGTAATTTTTAATTTTTGCTTTAATATCAAATTTGATTTTATATACATAACAGAGAGTTACTGTAACAATTTTTGGTGTGTAGCTCGACGTTTTATACCATTTTGAAATTAATATAATAGAAGAACTGGATTTTTATTTTGTCTGGATAAAATTTTAAAAAGCCAATTCTTTTATTAGTAATTATTGAAAATAAGCGCCTTTTGTTACATTGAATTATGTCATAGAATACATTTAACCGCAAGAAGAATTTTTGGAAACTTAATTAAAACTAAGTTCCGAGCCTCCACCTTTTCTTAGGTATACTGCCATATTTGAGATTATATGAGGTATAAAATCTTCTAGAACAACTCGAATTCATTAATATTCTCAAAAGATTGAAGGGAGGTACTTAAAGGACTTTTGAATGAATTCGTTTAAGGAGTCTGCAGCTTATGTAAAATGAAAGAAAATCTCGAATCCAGTTTCTATTGCTGTAACCTTTCTTGTGATCTCATCTTAGGTTGACAAATCACAACGCGATCATAATGAGGCCAACGCTGCTCAGCGACAAATACGGCAACTGGTATTTACACTTTCCTAGTGCGCTTAAATTTTCTCTTGAGCGCTTTTGGCTGAAAAGAAAATTAAAATAAATGAATGCGTGCAGCATTTTAAATAATTTCAAAAGATATTTTTAATTTATAAAAGATTTTGTGAAATTGTAAAGGATTTCAAATATTCTCGTGGAATTTAAAGAAATTTCAGTAAATTTTAAGGGTACATATGTGCAGCTCCATTAATAAACTACAAGTAGAAACAAGAAAATCGTTCACTGTGTTGCATCATATATAATTATTTAATTAAACAGGTCATGAAAATAATCGGTGATTGTAAATGTTACCACCCAAACCTGTTCATTTTACAGATTCAGTAGAGTCACGTTCTCCTAATTTCATTATAGAGGTTTTCTGCATTTTACTTTGGCGCTGTTTTGAAAATCAACATCAGCGAAAACAATTTTATTTGAAGAAGGATGAGGACAGATACATTTTATAGAACTAGTCCTTCACAGAACTTGAGTGGTTTGCCTGAATTCCATCTGCCAATCACCAAATATTTCATACATTTCTTAAAATTGGATATTTAGAGAACCGGGCCTCGATTTAAAATATTTAAAGAGAGTGATAGAGACGGCGGGGGGAGAGGGACTGGTTAAAGATTATCGAAATCTTTGCTCACGGCATGCATATTAAAATTTTATCATTGCCTTAGTATCAAATTAATATGAGCTTAAAAACTAAACCACATCAAATGCAAAAATGACCATAAAATTAGCAGACTAGTTCTATAAAATATGCATTTTATAATTTTATCAGCAATTTCTTTTGAAAAATAAATTTTCCAATTGTAAAACTGGAAATAAAAAGAGATTTTACAGATTTATTTTAAATTCTAGCTTGACTGTTGAATTTGTCATTCTCCTTAAATAGGTGATGTAAATAAAATTCAACTTAAGAGAGATTGAGTCAGACTGACAAGTACGACATTCTTGAAATAGATTATTCGATATTTCCGTGTTATATTAAGAAGTCTTAGACTTATTTTTGTTATATTCATTCAGTTAACTGCTTCCTCACCTGTTATTAATTTCACTGCACCGTCGGGTTTAAATGACGCTTGAGACTTTTTGTCCTTCGATATAAAACCGAATCCATATCCGACCTTGTACACTGGTAATGGTATCACGGTCGATGAAACTGGCACCATTACTGAAACAAAAAATAATTTTCATTTGCTCTTTGAAATAATTGAATTTAAGAGAGCTTAAACGATCATTGAAGAACAGGTGAATCCACAATATTCTGATTGGTAGTGTAGATATTTTATTCCTCAGTATAAAAATTTGATTTGATGGTTTAATCAGGACGCACAAAAGCTGCTGCTTCCATGTAAAGAATGGAAATAACCACTTAAACTTTCAAGTGTATTAAAAGAAGCTAAAAATGATTTAAGAGAGTATCCCGCAAATAACTTTTCATGATTGGCTGCCGCGAGAAAAAAAAATCATCTTGCTCGCTCGTGGGATGTGAAATTCTTTTTCCAGGAATTATTTCTCAAGTCCTTATTAGCAATCGTGTAAGCAGGTAAATGTAAATCATCGACACGAGGCTAGCTAGCATCACGCACTTGAAATCGCACGTCTTTGCTATAATCGCAACCCACGCAATCTGACATCATCATCCCGTTATTCCCAGCTGTCAACATGAATCTCATTTTCCGGAGAAAATCAACCTTGAAAATCCCTGCTCTATTTGGCTATCGTTTAATCCAACTTGAAACTAACTTTTCTAAAATTAAAAAATTTAACTTTACTAGGAACCGTGATCTGCGCTTGAATGTGAATCACTCGCTCGTCGTTTTCACGCTCCTTTGCTAAAAAGATTCAGCGAGCTCTAAACAATTTCAAATTTAAATATTTTAAAATGTTTTAAAGAATTTCAAAAGTATACCAAATAGTTGAAAATTTTTATTTTTGAAATATAAAAACTTTTACTTCCTTGTCTAATTTCAGGAATCTCAACAAGTTTCATAAAATTTCTTAAAATCCCTTTAACATTCTACAAATTTCTTTTAAATTCTTTAACATTATTTCAAAATCCTTCAAGTTTCATTAAATTAATGATAACGAAAATAATCTAAAGATAATAATTTTCAAATATATCTTGTAATTTTCAATTTACGAGATAGATATATGGTAACTTTTTTTATATGGGAAATTGAAATTCTTAATAATTTCATAATTTGAAATTAATTACTCAAAATACTATACTTTTAAATTTGTAATTATGTATGTAGTACATTGCGCAGTTGAATTTGTTGTTGTTTGCTCTGCTACAATGAGTTTTTATCGATCAGAAAAGGTTTTCCATTTAAACCTGTTTCTACTAACTCATTATTTTCTCCTGAAAATTATTTCCGACTATTAATTCTATTTTTTTTTACTTCCATAAATCCCAGAATCCCTAGGAAAATCTGCAGACTGAGTAGCACCGATATCAGCTGCGGCGGCACCGGAAAGATTGGAAAGTCTGCAAAGAGAGTTTCTTGTGCTAATTACTCTTGATGACAGTTTCAATTCATTCTACCCGAGATATTCGAATCGCGAGAAACTCTCGACGATCCAACACTATTCTTTCGCCTTTCTGCACACTGGTTCTTCTCACGTTCTTTCGTCATCGTGCTGATTTCAGTCTCACGATTTCCGCCTACATTTTCCAAATGAATTTCTAGCTCTAATTACCGTTTGTATACGGAACAAAATGGGAAACGGTACAGAAAAAGGGGAAAAAATCTCAAGAATTAAGAACTCTCTTTTTTTTATTTATAGAAGGAAATCGACTCTAAGCTCGACAATTTAATCCACTTTCGTCTTTCGTCCTCTATTTTTGAAGGCAATAATATACTTCAGTTTAAATATCTGTAAGCCATATTAATTAGAATTACGCAGTTTTTAAATATTTACTCAAAATTTCCAGATCACTTGATATATCATTCTTTCACTTTTTAATAATACTTTTTCTAATTTCCGTTTCACATATTACACACACGTGCGCGCAATCTTTAATTAAAACTTCAATCCCTTAATATTTATTTAAAACTTGGACAATTTTCGAAGAAATAATATTTGCAATATTTTTACATTATAAATTATCCAATGCTCTTTTCTTTGTCTTGCTTTCATTCTGTTTTAAATGTGTTAATTCTGATTTCGATATTTGCCGCTCGAATATCATTTTTCTTTATTTTCCTTTTAATTAAAGAAAAGTTTCAGACTTGAAAGACATTTTTTCACGAAATCAATAAAAAGAGAAAAGACAACACTGACAAAAAGGCCTATTTTATTCATACAACTGTTTTTTATTATTATTATTTTTTTTTATAATAAGTGATTTATTCGAATACAAATTAAATTTACAAAATATTTATATAAAAATCAGTTGCTCATTGTTATGTGATGTATAAACTTAAGGGCATGTGATACTTTACTTAAAAATCAAATATGTAAAAAAGGATTAATATTCACCTTGTTCATAAATGTTTGTAAGTTCATTGCGTTTGTAAATTGTGGGTTTGCTGAAGGTCTCAGAAACGAGGAACATAAGTGGAAGAATCACAATCACTTTGAGAAACATTGTGTATTCTTTTTTTTGACTTTTTTTTAATTAATTTTTTGATGTTTTGTTTGCATCACAAACTTAGCACGAAACTTTCGCGGTGAAATGTGGATTCGGCGGGACTAGGTGGGCTCGTTTAGTGAAAACAACATTTGGTGCGAGTGGGGAAAGTTCAACAATGTTATTTCGCGGGATCGTGAGACTATACTGACGATATATCGAATCACAGAGTCGACTCGGATGCTGAGTCTTGATCGGTCGGTGAAGAGAGTGAGTGGTGTACCCACATATAACACCTTTAACTCACGCACTTAAGACCAGCAAGACTTATTTCTAAGAAACGTAGTATTGTCAATTCTCAAAATTCATTTTAAATAATCATTATTTATTTACTAGTATTAAAAAGGAGATATTAAAAAGGCGAATGGCCAAAAAAAAAAAGTAGAATCCAATAGAAATTTGAATCCTTTGAAATTTGCATTCGAGAACTTTATTTAAAATTTCTAGTTTGGGAATCCAGATCGCCGATTAAAGGGGGTAGTCATCGGTGCTGGTTCGAATAAATAAAATTCAAGGGAAACATAACTGTTAGTCAATAAACATGTGACTCTCCTCTTCGATTGATTTTTAGTCAGTGATGAAGATTTTAATTTATAGAGCACTTGATTGAAAGAGGCAGATTTGATTACTCTTCGCAATCAATAACTGCAGTATACCTATTTATTCAGCAAATAAAAGTCTTTTCGGGAGAGGATATATATATATATATATATATATATATATCGAAAAACTTTTTGTTCTTATTTGATGGGCTCGGATCTAACGTCTCAGATAGAAAGTTTTAAGAAAAAGTAGTGACGACTATTTTCGAAACTCAGAGGTTGAGCAATTCCAATTTTTTTTTTTTAAACGAGCAGGTGATGAGAATCCTCACCATCAGCTTTATCGCTTTGGAGGTCGTAATGTCGTGTAATTATCATACTGTGGATCCCTACGAAGGAATTTCCAAGGACGTGGAAACGAATGCACCGCGGTAGCAAAAGTGGAATGCGATCGCTAACGACAAGTGGATAATTAGAAATACTTAGTCAGTCAACGTGACGATGACGGTGCTGCTGGTCAGTCGCCGCCTAACAATGAAACTGGGTTAAAAAGTGAAAGGATTCAGATTGGAAGGAATGCTAAGCTGGCGCTAAAGGCACGATAGTAAGATAGCATGCTTCTGACGATATTCTTTCGCGCGCATACAACGACTCGAAATGTGTATGTAGGATGTGGATTCACTCAAGAAAAGGAAAAAATTAGGGACGGATTTCCGTCTGAAAAAGTCAGCTCCTACGAAACCTCAAGTAGCCAGAAAAGAAAGCCAAGTCTATTGACAAATCGATAATATTATCAAAAGATATCTTTTCCTCTTGGTAAAATAGATGCGAAGACGAGACCTCAAAATTAAGTTATATAATAATATGTTATATAAGTTCTACTTTTACAAACCGCATTTACATAAATAAGATTGCAAATTCCGATGCGGTTTCTGTTTAGCATAAATAATAGGTCGGTGTCATAAAGTGAAAATTACGGAGGTGTGACAACGTGCCCCGGTATACCACCACCCTATTCCAAATTTCTTCAATGTAAAAAAATCTTTTTTTGGAAACTGCATTTTGTCACCACTACAATAAAGTTGCTTCCTCTATGCAGGGAAGCAATACATATAGTAATCAATATTTCCCGTTTTTTCAAATTTAGGTGGCCCGCTGCAGTAGAAAGAGAGGGTGAGCAGCTAAGGGATCCATACTTTGTCCCTCTTTTGCCGCGTTTCTTTCGTCTCGTTTTATTTTGCTTTTCTACGTTAATTACACGCGGCGCGGTTTCATTTCTTCCCTGTTTCCTCATTTTCCAACGCAATGGTACTCTCTGTAATATATATATATATATATATATATGTATATATTGAAGTTTTACTACTTCCAGGAAAAACATCTGAACCAAAATTGCCAAAATTTAATGAAAAGAGAAGATTATGGTTTACTATTTTAAAAAGAAATTACATAGTAATATGTACAGTACATAGAATTAAATACATAATATTTTTGTCTTTGAGGATCACTCTATTTTAATATTGGTCGAAAAATGCGAAACATATATACATATACATATATATTTATAAATATGCCATTGCAGTGACTTAATTTTATTTTGTCCTTATTACAATTTCTTAAGTGTTCTGTAATCACGATTCGTAGTTTAATTAATTACATCGCAGACGCATCGCAGTCTCATTTGTTGCGATCGACTCGTCGAAGGGTACATTAACATTCTTCAGCACGGTATTTGTGGCGGCGGCGGCGTGGTTCATTGAAGCAATTATGATAATTAGAGAACTATTAACTTAATCAAAATCTGACCGTCAAAGGTGCAGGTTCAGCGATTTCAAGTCGTCCTTTAATATATAAAAATCTATTTGCAAAACACCTGTATCGATTTTAAAACAACTTTAAATCAAATTGATGTCTTATTTTGATATGTCAAAGCTTATTTGTCAATTAAGCTTATTTGTCCATTTTTGGCAAAAAAATTAATTATATTAGCTCTAACTCACAATGAACCGAAATGCAGACTAGCACTTATTTAACCAAGAGCTTTTATTCAAAAATATAAGTTATGCTAAAACAGTAAGTAAATGTTTCACATCAATAATCTCGAGTATTCAAGACCGCGCTCTAAAAGGGAGTCTTTCATAATGAAGAGAGATATAATAACGAGACTTTGAAATGGAGCTGAGGACGACTCCATCTGTTTCCTAATGAAATGGAAGCTATAGCTGGAACAATGAAAGCAGGGAGATAATAAACTAAAAATAAATTGTTTTTCCGTAGAATAGACGGAAGATTGTCACATCTAAAACCGGACCTACGTTATGTCCTGCAGTGATTTAGACAAAGGGCAAACGATAGCACTGATTTAAGGCCTACTATTTAGATGAATATAAGCTGATTTATCGTGCGGTGCATGCAATCGATCCCTTAAAACCCGCCGCCTTCACACAACTATTTAACCAAACGATGTAAATTAATACACGGTTTATTTAAGTGAAAAATGGAGAAAATAGGTCAGTACATTCATCAGTTCAAAACGATCGCGGTACGCGAAACTTGTGTAGATTTCTAGATTTGGCCACACTTCAGGTTACATTTCGTGCCAAGAACTGATAAAAAAAACGCCGTTATGTGATAAGACATATAATAATTTTGTCAGCATAGCAGTATAGTGCGTTTCCACTACTTTTCGAATCTATAGCGTCGAATTTTTATTTCTCTATTTTCCTCGAAATATTCCTCTACTTACATATTTCGATAGCAAGTATATATCACTTAAATATTTTAAGTTCGTAAGGCAATCGTATCCTGTATTTTTACACTATCGGTTAGAAAAACAGGTGAACTTACAATCAACTGCGACCGCGGTATAGTACATCATATCACTATTATAATAAAAACCACTAAAACAGAGCCTAAATTTTGAAATTTAAATTCTGTATTCTATATGTATATAGTGAATCAAAGAATAAGGTTTAGTCTTTATGAAAGAGAGCTAGGGATATTTAATTCTTTTATAGTATATACATCACTTAATAAAATTTTATTTCAATCGTTTCAACTGAGGTGCTGCTTCAGAGAAATGATAAAATTTTAATCACCGAGAAATAAGAGCTTTGGAGATGCAAGCAATAGTTTGAAAAGAGGAGAAAAAGGGATCTGCAAATCAGCAGCGACGAGGTCCCTTAACTATTCACAAACAGACGTACGCGTTGCGGTGCCCCTAGTACTGCGAGAGGGAAGTACTCGCAATTAACGCAGTAAGACTGCAGAAATGGGGGTGGGTGCATCAATGCCTGCTGCTGGGGGACTGAGCAAAATAGCCGACGTTCGGTTATTTGTCGAGGAAACGAGTCGCACGCGGGGAACATCGGGGTGAATTTCTTTCGCGAGTCGGAAGTGTAGCTTAGTCACCGTTTGTTCATTGTACCCCTGCAGATGCTGTACCAGATAAGTGCATTACCATGTAAGGCCTGAAAATGTGACCCGAATGCCCATCATCCTCCCCAGATATCCATTTGCTCCCTCTCTTCCAATCTACACACGTCATTTAACCATACCAACTCCTCTCTACTAATAATCTTTTTTTAGTTTTTTAGTTTACATTTACATCGAAAATATTATATAAGGCTGCTTCCAAAAATTAATAGATCTCAGTATTTAATTCCTTATCTAACTATATCAAGTACTAAAAAACTAGAATAAAAATGTAGTGGTTTAAGGTCGACAACTTATGAAACAGTTGATGCACTTTTTAGCCAAGGTGACATGTTGGAAGATCCGGATGGATGGACGCAAAGTCGATGCGAGGGGTCGTTTCGAAGAAGCAAGAGGAAGAAGAGGATTCGTATAGAGCTAGTGTGTGTATGTATAGGCGCCATTAGAGTGTCTGCTATACTACACTGATGGGCTATGCTAACTGCACTTCACCCTTTTACTACGCATTACCACCGCAGTCTTATTCTCTCACTTGAGAGTTTCGTACCAACAGCAAACACACACACACTTCATGTATAGCTTCTTGACTCATAATAATATTATTAATAACATTATTATAATATATTATTATATATTATTATTACTATAATTAATTAATAATATTAATAATAAATAAAACAAAATGAAGAAAACTTCTCGCCCTAAAAATCAATAGGAAGCTTGAAGAGTTCTTTATGGTTTCAAATTTTGAAGATTCAATGCTTTTCAGAAACGAAGTCTGCGCGGAGAGAAATTAAATGCACGCACTCTGTACGTGGAACAAATCACGAAGCGAACGACATCTTAAAGACATCCTATATGTCCATGTCGTTAATATGTCTTTATGATCACGAAAAGACATTATCAAATTCTATGACGTCTTAACGACTTCACAAAGAAATCTTAACGTCGACATGGACATAGAATGTCTTTACGATGTCGTAAAGATGTTGTAAAGACGTCGCAAAATTTTGTGCCCACTGGGTTATTGACTTTTTATACTTTTTTCACTTTTTCCCTTGTGAAACACATCATTGAACTTCAAAAGCCCTGAGAGAGATTTACTTTCCGCGTTTTCACATTTTCTCAAACTCAGGGGATAAGTGAGGACCTTGCATGTCTTACCATGAATATTGCTCGCTCCGTAAATCAATTCAGAAGCGTTTGCCAAAGAGGGCTTATCTCAGAGAGAGCTTCAGTTTGCGGGTCGTTGAACTGATTTTTTTAAATTCTAGAATCTTCAACTCGAAATGACATAACATAGTAAGATAATTATACTAACAATAAAAGTACTTACATTGCAGGTTCTTCTTCTCAGCTATTCATCAATCAAGGCAAAGGAAAAACTTCTCTCGAGTGATAGGATCGATCTGCTATATTATTCTCAGCATTGATTTGAATGCCCCATCAAAAAGATTGCCTTCGTGTTGTGCACTTGTGTATGACCTATTTCAAAATGTAATAAAGATTCTGATGATTATTAAAATAGAATTCAGGGCATCCACATGTCACAGGGAAATCAGCAGGGAAGTCAGAGAAGTTTCAAGGGAAAACAATTTGTCAAGGAAATCAGGGAAATTGAAAAATTAAATCCTGTGGCCATCCTATAGAAAAATAAATAGATTTTCTTCAGACAAAGTTTTAAAAGTTTGAGTATTTTTGAAAAGTTAAAGAAATCAATTTCAGATTTTAAAAATGATGTCACAAAAGTCTAATTTTTGCAAAATATGTACATTAGTAATAATGATAGCACCCAGTAGGTACAAAGAACCGCTTTAAGGCACTAAAACACTTGGGTGTCTTATAGACTGCTAAATTGAACTGATTAACTCCATTATGTATATCCATTACAAGTATATGTATGTATTAATTATATTGTCCATAGATTTATTTTAATTCAAATGCCGATTTCTTTTCTGTCATTATTTTAAAATTATCTTTTTAAATGCTGGAGATATTCTCATCACTCAACTGTTCAAGCAAAAAATCGAACCTTAAAAATCACAAACATGGATATTGCGAAAGAAGATAGTATCCAAAGTGGATTGATATTTACGGCCAAAAGTCATGCAGCGCCGGGTCGTGTCATGTGCTAGATTTAAAGGAAGTCATATTAGTTTTCAGATTGAAAATCTAGCGTAAAACTAAACGGAATTGAAGTATTGAAAAAATAAATAAAGTACCGAGAAGATTGCGTAAATCAATGTTAAGCGTATTAAAGTACGGAAATTCCATAGCTTATTGACACTGGCACAATGAAAACTGAACTTACGTCAGTTTGCTCATGATATTTGGTAATATCCACCCATTTTGTGCAAAAATGCACAAGTTCGCTTTCCTGTCTGTGGAGAATAATGTATTGTATAACAATTTCGAAACGATTATTCGGACTCTAATTCAGAAAACTAGTCAAGACCTGAGTTTTGACCAGTATCTAGTTACAGATATTACCTGATTCTGAATTATGTATTATTATTATTATTATTAATTTGTGAATTTTTATATTTAAATAGGATTATGATCATAAATATGCAATGATAAAGCAGACTAATAAGAATGAAAGCTTCGGAAAAAATAAAAAATGAAATAAAGATATCTTATTTGAAGCTGTTTCTAATTTACGTATATTATAGGGTTTTGTTTGTGCACTCTTATCATGCTCTAGTGTTTTAGTGTTCGTATAGGTGGTTCATGCAGTTATCTGTTGGGTCCCGTTGCTCAAAGGCCTCGGGCACCCTGACTCTGTTTTCCTTTTCTCCGATTTGTTTTTCATTCTGCTCTTTTCAACAACGTGTCTGCCACCCACATATCTTCCTTCCACACGAACACGAAACCCGCGCGATTGGGGTAATTTCAGATCCAAATTGAAAAATGTTATTTTGACTTCAAACTGATAGTTTTTAAAATTAAGATGTAATATTAAAACCGAAATTGCTTAGTAAACCTGATAGACTCTTATTTAATTTATTTCCCTAATTCAAATTCATTTCAGCATCACACTGGAGCGTATTCGCACCAGCAAAATTTTCAAACAAGTGTCTTTTGTCACTCGGTAGACAGAAGGATTTCAAGAGATTTTAAACGATTTTAAAGAATTTAAAGTGATTTCACGATATAACGTGTGTCAAACACTGAGTTAGGATAACCTGCAGTAGACAATAAGAAAAGGAAAAACAGTAAAGAATTCAGAAGTAGAAGTGTAAAGTTTGTTCCAGTCAAGAATAATCTAGAATAACGTGGGAATATCGCGTAACATAAGCATAGAAATCTAGCTAGCAGCAGGATTTAAGCGCTTGTATATAAGAAGGCTTCCCTGTTTTTGCCTGCTTTCCTGTGTCAGACGCGAAGCTTCCTGTATTCCTTTCTGCTTCTATATATCTATCGATCCTCGGCCTCTACCCTCTACCCTCCTCTTTATGCCACCAACTGTTGTCTCACTCTCTCTCTCTCTCTCTCGATCTATATTGCATTCATACCCCTCTCTCTATGTATAACGGGTGTTTCCAAAGACTCTCTTCGCGACTATGATATTTCCTTGCATATTAATGCGCACGACTCATCTAATTCGAAATGGGTATAGCCAGAGATGAGTGGCACCCGTGACGAATTTAATTCCCATCTAATACTTTGCAAAATTAATGCATTTTAAACTCGACAGTACATTTCAATATCAAAATACCTCCCCGCATAGTTTCGACCAAATTAATTCCCGCTCATGAATACATTGCTCTGGGGTTTCTATAGAGCTAATAAGATGTTGAGAATCGCTAAAGATGAAACGCTATCAAAAATGAGGTATTGAGGTCTTGATTCAATTCTATTCATCAACTATTCGAAATATCAAAACACACTATAAATACCGAGGTGTCAAACTTGGATTCAACAGTACATTAAAGCATTGCACAATGGAAAAACAATTGAAAATTTACAATTGCATTTACATACCTATTCCTATACGCAAATGTCACTTGTTTTTCCAGCAACGTTTTCATCCACTTTCTGATTAGATAAAAATTGACATCCTGGGATCTTTAGTGTGCGCAAGTTGTTATGTCATAAAAGATTTCCACCCTCGCAGACGTACTTTCAAACTTCTTCTCCAATTAATATTTTCGAAAGTTGCCTAATTAATTTATGTTCAACTTTCCTTCTTTTTCTACCTCACTATTAATAAGGGTGCGAGCAATAAAAAAAGCGACATTGAGAATCAATACTTGAAATTGAAACGAAATCCAAGGATTTAAAGTTTATTGCGACCGGGGGAGTTAATTTTTTGTGCAATCTTTTTGCCGGATTTTTGTGAGAGAAGTGGAAAACTTGTCAATTTCAGCTTCAATCTGATGGCTAAACCTTTGTAATTACAGAGGAGAATTTTTATTCTGCGTAGGTTTGAATACAACCCCTGTGTATTGAATCAGATTTTCAGGTCAAGACGGACCTTATCGAACGGATGATTTGAATAGAAACGGGGGAAAGCCACAGTAACACGGTAAGAAGCTTCCTGACTTTGTAGGGAGATTCTCGGGATTTTGCACAAGCAATTTTATTAAAAATACTCTGAGTGCACTGCCAAACATTGATTAGTTTTATTTTCACACCTCGTTCTTTCCACAGGCTAATTTCCAGATCCCGTTTTAAATTTCATTACATTTTAAATCACTTTTGATAAAATGAGATAAAAATCATTCTTTGGAGATAAACCGTTTAAAGATATTTAATTTTTATTTTTTGTATGTATCAGTTTTAAGGGACATATATATATAAATTTCAAGTCGTTGTATGTACGAGAGAATATCGAAAAGATTAACTGCTTTGAGTATCCATTTTTCTCCGTGAAGAATTGAATATGAATACGAATTATATTTTTATTTTTCTGGTATATGAAGAAGAATGAGTGGGTCACTAATGCACAAATGCATCTGCGTATATTTTTAACTATGGCGAAAAATTCACCCAACCTTCACTTTCTACACTCTTTAGTCAGATAATTTCTATACAGTTGAAAAGCCGGATTTTTTTTTCATAGCAAACTTTTCTCTACTTGCATAAATCTCATGGCAAATGCAACATCCTTTCGTATATGTATGTATAATTTTCACTGAAATCGATCTAAATGTCCTTCTTCTTTTAATAAAACACAAATAGATCCTTGTTTTCCGTATTTTTCATCCATAAGGTTTAAGGTACTTTAGTCATAAAATAATAATACATAATATATGTAAAATAGTAAACTTCAAAAGATGATTGAAGTAGCCTACTCTCTAAGTCTGAATTAGTGAAAAGTGAGCCACTAATTTACTTTAGTGAAAATTTTTACTAATTATTAGTTGTACTTCACTATTTCAATTCGCAGTTTTTAACTTTTCACTAAAGTTTTAGTTAAAAATAACTAACAATTAGTAGAATTTTTCACTAAAGTAAATTAGTAACTCACTTTTCACTAATTCAGATTTAGAGAGTAGTACTCAAAATTAAGTTTCTTTAAGAATATTCTTTTGACATTGAAATTTGAAAAGGAAGAAATTACTTTGTTCGAAATATAATAATTATGTTGCAGAAAAAAAAAGATATCTCATCTTTATATCAACAATGAATGAAGCAACACTTGGAAAACGCAGCTACTCAACTATATGTATGTATATATGAAGGCCAAATCTGTCCTTCGTGAATAGTAAAAGTTTCTTTGAATAGTTAAAGATGGAGCGAGATGGCTTAGAGAGTTTCTGCTCTTTGACACGCGTTTGCTTTCAATCTGAATTATACACAATAATTCACTCCTCGTTTGCCTTGCAAAATCGTTAAAATTCAGATGTTGAGAGGAAATTCTAAGAATTGTGGGTACACTTACTGTATACGCTGGATGTATTTAGGGATGAATTGCGTTTGTGTAGTTGCAAATTGACAACTTAATTGTTTTTTTTTGAAAGAATTACATTAATTACATATTTAGTTCCGATCAGAGTGAAGTATATAAACTTAAGGCTGATAGAATCTTATGTGAATAAATTTCTCTTTTCATTTGAATTAAAAAAGAGAAATTTAGTAATTTGCACGTGAATAAGAATATATCTATAACACCGAGTAGTGCGAAGCGCGATTACTTGCGCTTTGTCGGGGTAGTAGACGAACCGCAAATAAAACCAGAAATCCAGGAATCCACCCTTATCAGTCATCCCGGACACGAACCTTTCAATACCGACATTTTCACCTTCGACTGTGTATGAAAACCATTAGGTTTCCGCCAGTGGCGGAGGAGGGTTGTCAGAGTTGTGTGATACCAGGACTGTCTGCGCACGCATCTCTTCCACCACATAATCGAACTGGGAGCGCCGCGGTTCGCCGTCAGCTCCGACTCCGACATCCGCGTCGTGCGTTAGGGGTGCAATCGCAGGAAAAAAAGTGAAACAAAACGTCGGCTTCAAATAAACTAGCCAACGAGTATACTAAGAAACGGTTCCCTGTTTTTTTAGGTAAAAATAAGTGTTTCGGTTAAAAGATCATTCCCTGGTGAAAGTTGTTCCTGACCCGGTGCGCTGTGGACGAGTTGCAAAACGAATCACCGTTCCACCCCCGACCCAACCAACCCCCAATCAACTCATATCCGACTCGCAATGGCGCCCAACGTGGGCAGCCCGAGGATCTTCCGTGTCTTTCCAGTGCTTCAAAAGTGTCCGGGTTTTTCAAAAGGGTGCTAAAAAAATCTAAAAAGGCCTATCAAATGTCCTTAGAAGTTGTCCAGGGCTAATTTCGGGCCCGTAGGTGTTTTCAGTGCGCGAGGGGCCCTAAGAGGAAAGTGTCGTGTGGAGGTGCAACATGAAAAAATTCCGAAAGAAGCGTCCTGCAAAAAGAAAGGAAAGTTCGAGGGAGTGACCCATCGAGAAGAAGAGTCAAAATCTCAATCGGGGGTGTTCCTGGAGCGGAGGTGATTCTCAAGGTCGCTGGTCTTTTCAGTTTCGAGGACCGACGGTGGAAACAATGAAGATTGGGCCTTGGACATCCTTTCCAAAGGTTATTGCGAACCTGATTCAATCTAGGAGGAAGGCACTGACGAAAACGAGAATTAAGATTTGAAAGGATACCTCATACCCTGGAGGTGCTCGTCCATTCATCCTGGCGAACAAGGGCGAGTCCTCGGCGATGCAGCAGGGGAAGGAGGGCTCTGTTGGGTCCAACACCCAGGAGACCCATCAGTATGTTGGACCCTATCGTCTTGAAAAGACTCTGGGCAAGGGCCAAACTGGTGCGTTCATAGAAAGTCCTAGTTTTATCCTTTTTACGATCATTCCCTTCAGCTGCTGCTGGTTTGACTCAGTCCGGAAATCTAAAATAAAAAGAATAAATTAGACTTTAAGTAATTGTAAGTTTTTTTAAATCAGGATAATAATAACCACGTGGCCTGATTTTTATTTTTTGTGGAGTTCTGGAGAAAGGAATAATTTTAAAAAGTTTTGTCTTGGATTTAGATTGAGAAATAAGTAAATTTACATTTAAGATCACAGAGATTATTTTACTTAGATTTTGTTATATTTTTTAAATTGAAATATCAGATAAGGTTCTTAAAGACTTTCAAGAGACAGACAAGTGATTTTAAGAAGTTTACAAGGATATTAAGATATCTTCATAAATTTTAAACGATTTAAATGAATTTCGTAGGAATTTAACGGGATTAAAAAAAATTGCAAAGTTTATCAATGAATTCCCCTCGTAAATGACAAGATGAAGTTAAAGCTGAGTTTGAAATCAATAATTTTAAGGAAATTTAAGTTAATTATTTAAGTTTGAATGTTTCATATTTAAAAAATTATGTTCCTCATTTATTTTTAACCGGAAAGTAATTTTGAAAGCTTCATTAACATATTATTTAGGATCCTCATGATAATGATGATAATGATAATGATAATAATAATAATAATAATAATAATAATAATAATAATAATAATAATAATAATAAATATGAAAGAAATGTGATGGTTTTGTGATTTGAAATCCGGTCTTAAGACTAGCAATTCATTTTGATAAATATATATATATATATATATGTATATATATGTACCACGCAATGTTAGTATTCTACATTTCCCTATTTTCATTGCTTTATATGATAATGATCAAGTTCTAGAACCTAGTTAGCATTCAGTAGTTCGTAAACTCTAAAACACAACTTTAATTAGTAAAATGGATATAAAGCTAATTTTAGCCAATGTGTCCTCTAATAAATTTCAAATACTACTTTTAATTATATAGAAAAATTCTATACAATTTTATCAATAATTCAATTAATTCTTAAATTTTTTTTTCAAGAAACAACAATTTTAAAAGATTTCTGCACCTAAAATGATGCACATTTAAATAAAAAAAACGAGACTTTTAAGGAAAAATCAATATTTGGTTATTAAATTTTACATCCTTTTTTGTGGCTTTTATCAATGTGTAGGAAGTTTGCAGAAAATTCGCGAGAAATATTCTTGGGACTTCTGGAAAAGGTGTAACATTGCAAAAGAAATTCACTGTAAAGTCTATTTAAAAAATAATAACCTCGAGTACAATAATAAAGTTTGGAGTATAATGAAATATAATTTAAATATTCATAGTTTGCATAATAACCTTATGTGTGGATTATGATTATGAGATTCTTCAATGCGTAAAATGTGCCATTCTTAAGAATTGGGTTAATGCCAGAGTGAAGGAGAGCAATTTTTTCATGCATTTATAAATGCAGTTCAATATTCATAAAAGGAATGTGAAATATGATCCACTTAAAATAAAATAGATAAGACACTGGTCATTCAAATTGAACAAAAATTTTTAGCATTTAAAGAAATAATTTTTTTTATTTTCGGAATTTTGAAAATTCGGATACTTTATATTTTCTGAAATAGATATTATAATGAACTATCCTTTAAATTCCAGAACTTGTTCCGTTATATCAAAATTTATAGTAGCCCATCATAACCGTTTTGTTTAATTAACAACTGACTCTTAATCCGAGAAAATTTCTTCAGACTTTTTTTATGACTAAGACGTCGATAAAATATCGTTTAAGCTGGATTTTCTCCACGATCATATTTTTCTACTCATCACGTATTACCATTCAATTGTAGAAGGGCACGACCGCGATGAGTCACTATTTGGGGGAGAAAAGACTGAAGCAACAACCTACACTCATAGTGGAGAGGTTGTTGGGTTTCAGGGAATGATTTCGTCAACATATCAGAATTTTCAATCAAAAATTTTTCGACTATTTTCGACATTTTTTTTATCCTGCTTTGGTTTTCTAACTCTATTATACACAAATGACTATAAAAAAAATTCAGTCAGATCTTTTTAATAAAATATTGACTTTATTTTTCTCGGGAACTTTTTGATATATGTACTTACTTTTATTATCTCAAACTTTTATCATTTAGTAGCAAACAAAGACGCGCACGATTATTTTGTTTTCTTTCTTACAAACTCAAGTAATTCAAAAGCCAATCAGGCTTGCAACAACAATGTATAATGCGTGATTTTCAAGACATTTCGTTAGACTAACACTTTTTCTTATATCTATAGAGAGGATTTATAGAGGAACATCTAAATCCCACAGTAGACAAGACTAGCTTTAGTCAGCCAACCATATAGAGAGGTATTTGGAGAAGAGAATAACAGTGAATAAATATTTTCTGAGTTCTGAGATTTCTATGGGAATTGAGGGGTTTGCAACACGACTAACTGGGTGTACACCTTATACTTCTGACTTCAAGACATTTCAATTTTAAATATAAATGTAATATTACGTAATATGTATTAATATTAACTGTAATAGGTGACTATCTAAAAATTTACATTTCCGAAATTAAATACGGAAATTACTTTTAAGTAGAGATGTAATTACATGACTACAAGAATTTCCTAAGTAAAGTACTTACGTATTTATCTACTCATCATGAGTAAACATATTTCCCTAATTGCTTTTCAAACAAGCTTTTATGCTCCGTCAAAGTCTAAAGACTATCGACTTTTCATGCTCTAAGTTTTATCATATATCGTGACATAAATAAAAATTGTCACATCAATAGAATAAATTACTATATTTAGGATTCAGGTTCTTAAACTCATGTAATTTACTTTTAAAATGATAAATATATTACTGTTTTTGAATTTAGGGCATCTGGTAATTACCATAAGAGCAAATTTGTTTTTCCCCTATACTTTACGCTTACAATTAATAAATATTTTTTTTGCTAAAATTAGGCCATTTACCTCCGTTTCGTACAGACAGAGGTAAGTGGCCTAGTTTTAGCAAAAAAATATTTATTATTGCGAGCGTAAAGTTGGAGAAAAACTAAATCACTTTTTTGGTCAAGTATGACATACCTTTAACAAGAAAATCCTAGTTTTAAGTAAATGGATTATTTTCCAACAGAAGTTATACTTTTTATTGTCCAATTTTGCAAGTATTAAATTGGAATTTTTGCAAACTCTGAATATTTTTGTAAGACTTTAATAATTCGGATTCCATTCTAAGCTCTAAGTCATCTTAAATTAAAAAAGATCATTCTAACTAAATAATGTAAGAGCCGGATCTACTTTCGGGAATACATTTCTTTAAAATTTTGATCAATATTCAAGTAGAATCTAGAAAATTTCTCTTGAAAATAATTGCAAGCTTCCTCAATTACAATATCTGGTCTAGAAACGTAAGACCTGAGCTTTATTACGACACGTGGTGAAAATAAAGGAAAAAAAACGAGGTCTCCCCTTTCAGGTTCTTTATGTCGTGCAGCATTTTACACCACGAGGGGTCGAAAAACGCGACGCTTATAAAAGAGAGAAGCTTTCATTCGTTGCGTATACATTTTTGCACTTTAAGGTTTACAAAAGCACCTGCCAGATAAAGTGTTGTATTCTCTGAAGGCGATATACCAATTGAAAAGGTATACAGCATTTTTCAAGGATCAGGTGCACCAACTTGCTGCTTTCATTGCCTCCGGACAAGGAAATTTTAAAGATTAAAAACGATTTGTTTATAATTATAATGAACTTACCCTTAAATTCCAAAACCTGTTTCGTTGTATTAAAATTACATAGAGGCCTACCATAACCGTTTTTTTGAATTAAAAACAGACTTTTAATCCGAGAAGGTTTCTTCAAAGACTTTTTTTAAGACTAGAACGTCAATAAAATATGATTTAAGCTGAATTTTCTCCAAAGAAATCTGAAAAAGAAAAATCGTGTTAAAATTGTATTCGAATTTAATTTTAATCAATTATAATTAAATTTAAAAAATTGGATTTAAATATCCTTATAAACGAAGTGGACCAATCTACATCTTGTTCAGAAAAATTGAGAACCAAATTGAAACATTTTACTTTTCAACATCATTTTAGTTCAGTGATTAAATAAGAAAAAAGGCAAGTGAATATGCACATTGCACATTCCTGAAAAACGATTTTCCACGTGAAAAAAAGTTATAGAATTTTATGGAAAAGTGCTTTGCCGAGTAATTTTGCATTTCAAAAATATAAATGTAACCGATCGTTACATAAAGGTCATCAAGAACTGAATTGAGTGCATCTAAATGAAATAAGGTGGTTGGAGTTTGAATATTGGGTGTGACAAGAAAAATCAATAAGATCGAAGGCTACAGACGAGTGAACCAAGTACCTAGAACAATGCATCACATTCTGACATTTTATTTGTCTTTAGTTATCACAATACCTAATATTTATTATCTCAAATTTATATACTACATAATTTATTTTTTTGTGATTTAATTTTATTTATCTAGAAAAATTATCTTTTAAATAATAATTATTTAAACATAATCTAAAAAAAATTATAAACTTACCGAGATGAAATTTTGAAATAAAAACATTAATGTATTCAGTGAAAGTTATTTTTGCGAACTGGGTAATTACAAATGTGTAATTTAAATGCATGTTTCTCAATAATTTTACATTTATTGCATCATTATGTAAATTTTATTGAAACTATACGAGGCACGCCTAAGAGAATATTTATTTAAATATTATTCGCAGTTTAGACTAAAGATAAAATTTTCTAAATCGATTAATTTTTCCTTTAGTTTTTATTTTGTTTCGTATAAAACACGTTTACCATCCCAGATTTTTACGTAGGGTCAGAGATCACTATTCATCTTTTTTTATTCGGTTAAAATTATCTTTATTATCTTATTATTTAATCTTTACTTTTTCAGATTTATTTTGAATTATTTAAATACAATAAAAATAAGTTATCTAATTTCTATTAAACTTAAGAGGAGGAGGAGGAGTATTGTGTCATGCCTGCTATTCCTATATTTGTTAAATAAACGTCTATACATTATTATTTTTAAATATTCATAGTGAATTTTGAAAATAAAGCACTGAAATAATTCTAAAATAATTTTGTCTTAAAATTTGGAACTAGAAATATGAAATTGATTTATCTTTTCTTGTAAACTATCGCATTTGCATTTCAATTTCTCTTGAAATATCCTTTCTCACAGAAAAAGGAAATTTTCGTCTGAGAAAGTTGACGGAATATTTGTCTAGAACAGATTTAAATATCTAATGAAAATTGTTTATCTTTCCTCGCCAATTAGTGCATTGGCATTTAATCTCTTTTAAGTGGAAATTTGAGTCTGGAAAATTGATGGGTTATTAGTGACTTCTCTTTGAAAATTTAAACGCAGAAAATAATGGTAACCCTACTATATCAGTATCTAATATGATTCTGTCTTCGAGTTTCCCGATACTTTATGACTGGTTCAAAGGAAATGAAGTTAGGCATGTAACTTATACAACCCGATGATATGGATATGATGGAGGTAAACAATGGTAGAAACGCGTGCTCGATTTCCTGCAGTGGTTTCAGAGTTTACGTACATTCGGGAGAAATACGAGGGTCATTTCATAATAATGTATGTGAATATCAAGGACCCTTGCTTTTAGTATTGTAAGCAGGCATCATTATACTTTATTTTACTTTATTTTATTTATCTTATTTCCATTTGGAAATAAGATAAAATATTTATAGATAACGAGATTCATGTTGTTCAGATTTTAGTCTTCTTATGATGATAAATGGGTATAAATACGGAATATTGAAAATTCTGGGTTTTGTTGAAAAGATCTTTCAAATGTAGTACAAAGCACGATTTTCAATTGCTACTAGCACCCAATTGTGCGTCATTGCTTCTTTCCGATGTTTACACACGACCTACTTTTTCTTCTAGAATATGAATTTTCAACTTCAGGTCTGATAATTTTGCTCTGAGGAGCAATTTCGCGTGTTCGAAGATATCTAAAAATCCCTCACATTCATCGACGATTACTGGCTTTAGTACTCGAAATAAATCTTTTTTTTTTTCAGTAAAAAATGAAATTATTATACTAATCGATTTATTCAGGAGACTAAATGTTTTTTTTAAATTTAACTTGATTAATATTATTACGTTTTAATTGTGAATCAATTTTCGCGAAAGAGGATCTTTAAGTGGATAAAGAGCAGGTATCATAAAGAGGTACTCTGAGGCAGTTTCAACCTTTAAACGAGGGCTTAAACTAATTTTGCCAGTCCAATAAGTTTTGTCTGTCTTCCCGCCACTTCTCCTGCTCTCGCATTTTCATTCTCTTGAACTTGCTGGTTCGATAGAACTTCCCCGACTAATATACATACATATACTGTACATACATAGATATTTGCAAATGCACTTACGACTTTATCGTCCCCTGTTTATTTTGGATGCAGAATTTTTCCCTTAAAGGCAAAAGTGTAATCTTTAATATAATTAATTTTAAGAGAAATTATTAAACAATCATCGCATTCTGATCGCGATAGTGTATTTATTTCTAACATATCTATTGAGTAAAATGAGAAAATTGAATTGCGAGAACAGAACTTGAATTCAAAATCCCTAAAGAAAAAAATATTAAATTTTATGGAAGATACTATAATAGCTGATATCTATTTTTATTAGTAGATTTTAAATATAAAGAGAAGGTCAATGAAATATCCCTCTTAGAAAATGAAAATAACTTCAAAATGATTAATCTATAAAATTATTAGCTTGAAATGATCTGAAACTTGAGTGTTGGTTATTGAATATAATAGATTCTTAAAAGGACTCTAAAGACTCTAGAGGTAAACGATTTAAAATGAGAGGTGACATTTTGCAGTAATTATGTAGAAGATGTATCAAACTTGCGTATGCAGATTGTATGCTAATTCCCATGACGATGATATGTACGATGGGACATTCGCGAGCCACCTGACACATTCTAGCATGCTCGCAACTGAAAAGCTACGTGGGAAATTGTGCGATATCGACCGAACATATGCTATTCCCTCGTGGAATGTGCCGAAGTAAATCTAATCTACGTCAACTGAAATAGATCTTCCTGACGTTGGAGATCGCGTATTTCAAAAATTTACGAGCTTAACTTCATTTTTTTTAAATCTCCAAAAGCATTTTTCCAGTAAATAGCGCTTTATATTTAAAATATCAATTTTGGTATTTTCATATTTCTTTCATTTTTGAAATCTATTATTTTAAACAAATTTCAAGGCTCATTGGATACTTACTTATTTCAGTGATTAATGCTTCGGACTTTTATTTTTTGCCATTTTTTAACCATATTCGGTAATAAATTACCAGTTGAATATATGACTTGCCCTTCCAGTATCCTTCCTTCCTATGTGATTCCCATAAAAAATAACTGCTTCGTGGTTCAACTTATCTTTGTATAAGAGCTTTTGCTTTACCCCCAGAGAGTTATCGAACTGTCCAAGACGAGATAAAGTTTTTTTACTTTAATCCAACCGAGGACACTTTTTATCCCTCTCTATAAAATGTGAGCATTCTAAAAAAATTTCCTTTTTTAATTAACAAGCTCCATACCTTTCTACTCCTTAAGCTCTGCATTCAGAAAAATAACTTTAAAATTCTGAGAAACTTTTTTAATTCCATCTACTCAAAGTCAAGGATTTGTTAATATATGTAAAAAAATTTTGTAGAAAAATTAACTAATCGCAAAAAATAAATTACTTTTGAAGAAAATGCCTTTCTGAATGAGTTGTTTTTAAAGTTTTTGAATTTTAATTAGATAAGAATTTGAGAAATCGGAAAAGCTCGGAGAAATCAGGTGCAATAAATGCACCTTGTTTCCGCAAGGTCTTATTTAAAAGCAATTAGTTTTCAAACTTCTGAAACCCGTTCGCGTACTACCAATAAATCATACGAAAGTATTTCCTGAAGAGTTTACCTATACATCACACCATCTACCACCACCAGCTCTGTAGATATTCTGCTTTCCCCTTTTTCTTGTTGAAATTCGAATTCAGAATTTATCATTGGAAACTTCAGTCCCCCGATCCATCCAACTAAAACCAGCTGAACCTTTTAACGTTAGTTCTTTCCTCCGGATTCAGGTTGCAGATCCAAAAATCTGAAAATATATATTTAATAGCCAATAAATATTCGATCAATATAAGGACTTTATATTTAAAACTAGAATCCAAGTAAAGTGACTTAGTATGACATTTCCCTGATTTCCTTGACAGATTTTCTGACTTCCTTGACATGTGGCCACCACCCTGATGGTGTCTTTAAAGAAATAATTTCAAAAGTGCTTCGAACTGAATCAGAAAAGAATTGTGCACTAGATTCAAATCACATTTTAAATTGGGATGCAAGACTAGAGTTTTATAACTTTTATATGTAGTCTATTTTAATCCACAAAGATATTAAAAGCTTAAAAATTACTCTCATTCGATAAAAATGATAAAATCGTCATTTCGTCGTTTGTAAGGTCGTTACACGTACACTTTTGGCGCTGGCAAGGGAAATAAAATTGTATGTATGTACAAATAGGGTCGTGGTAGGTGCTGAGGTATTTTCACACTGCTGCCTCATTGTGCTCTCAGTGGGTCAATGATTGATTCTTAGCAGGTCATTCCTCGTTCTCGTTCTATATATTTTAGCTTTTTTCAGTTTTACGTACAAAGAAGAAAATATATCTCCAGAATTCTACCTTCTGCCAACATCAGAACGCGGAAAAACTTCTGTTTGCTTGAAAATTATCAACAGATAACTTCGACTTCAAGGACTAAGTTCAATCGTTTGTCCCAAATCACCTCAGATTCTTAATTGTAAAAAAAAAAACAGACTGAAAAAAAAAAACAAAAAAAAACAGACTGGCCACTCAAATATGACAAAGAAATTGCTAGTCGTTTAAAATTAAACCGCTTTTTAATTCACAACTGACACAAATATTTTATTCTTGTTTCAGGCCTGGTCAAGCTGGGGGTCCACTGTGTGTTAGGAAAAAAGGTTGCCATTAAGATCATTAACCGTGAGAAACTTTCAGAGTCCGTTTTAATGAAGGTGGAACGCGAAATTGCAATTATGAAGCTTATCGACCACCCCCACGTCCTCGGTCTCTCGGACGTGTACGAGAACAAAAAGTATTTGTGAGTACAATATTTTATTTTCATTAATAACGAGAATGACAAATTGATCGAAAAAATTTCCCAGAAGTAAGGCAGATTGTCTTCTTACTTGATTAATGAAAACTGTTAAGACAGGAAGTAGGGTCTGTCGGAAAAATTCCCTTCAAATTTCAACCTGAAAAATGGTCTCTTTTAATCAATATTTAATCTCAATTTTCAAAAGATTGTATTATATTCTGCTTGACATCTAATTATTTATGTAAGTTTTCACCTATAAAAATATCTTATATTGTCCTGATTTCTATTTTAATTTGAACACAATTAAAGGTAACTCTAAATCTTTATTTTCTTTTTTTCCAAATAGATATCTTGTTCTGGAGCACGTCTCAGGAGGCGAACTTTTCGACTATCTCGTAAAGAAAGGCAGGCTAACGCCTAAGGAGGCCAGGAGGTTTTTTCGACAAATCATTTCCGCGTTAGACTTTTGCCATAGTCATAGTATATGGTAAGTAATTTATCCTTTAAATTTTATTGCACCCAGAATATATGTATAAATATCAGTCATCTTTCCAGGTTTTTCAGATCTTGTAGCAACTCTGTTTTTATAGAGCTCTTCTGAAAGAATGTCTTCTAGAACATTTCATTTTAATCCATATAATTTCCTCTTGCACACTAGGAAGTGGGTTAAGATTGCCTCTGTCCTATTCTCATCTCTTGACCAACAAAGTCAAATAATTATAGGCGTTGCCAGTTCTTTATACGAGTTGGCAAACATTTTACAACAAATTATGATAGTGTGCACTGACTATCTGGATTGAGTAAATAAATGACCAGAAGTCTATTCGATAGAATGTATTCGATTTAAAAAGGAAGATTAATCTACTTTTTAAAAACGTATTTTCTCTATCTCACTACTCCTCATCGGTTTTTCCTTATCATATTAATCAGTCTTATTAATAAAGTGCTCGGGACATTAGTCTGATTGCAAGATAAAATAATAGAAACGTTATCTAAAGTCTTAGATTACGTATAACCCATTTGTAATAACTTAATTAAGTTAAATCTCTTTGCCATTTTTTGTTAATGACTCACAATCTAGCATATTTCCATTAGAAAATTCAAGTGAAATTTTCACAAAGATCACAGAAAACCTTTTTCATAATGTGAGTCCTTTCTGCGCAGATTCCAAATTATGTACTTGACAAAATCCTCCGAGATGCATGCAACTTAGCATTTATATAACATATATTCATTTGTGAAGACGTTTCTATCCTTTTTGATGGTAGATATAAAACTGGGATTATTTTGCATTTCAAAATAGGATAGCTTTTAACCTGGGAGGATTTTACCTTGAGCAGAATTTTACCGCATTGATAAAACGTTCTTAATAGGAGTATTATATTTGTCTCTTAAAAATAATTTAATTAAATTCCAAGTATAAAAACTTTATCACAAAATTCAATTTCTGTTTCAGTCATAGAGATTTGAAACCTGAAAATTTGTTATTGGACGAGAAGAACAATATTAAAATAGCGGATTTTGGAATGGCGTCGTTGCAACCTGCTGGCTCGATGTTGGAAACGAGTTGTGGATCGCCTCATTATGCTTGCCCCGAAGTCATTCGAGTAAGTTACAAAAAAATTATTTTATATATTTATAATGTGAAGATGTTTTGGAACTTATTTCTATAAAAATTAGTATTAGAAGCCGTAAGTTTTTCCAAGATTAAAATTTAAAGTCTGTTATCAGGCGGTGGCGATTCGGCGTACGGTTTCGAATTTCCGATCATTTCCCCGTTTTTCCTGGTCAAGTTTCTCAATGTGCCGCAAAGTACATAAAAAAACTTTCTCTCATATAATATAAATAATTATTTAAAAAATAAAAACTTGAATTTTATTGCAATCAGAAAAACTTTAGATTTTTTAATAGCATACCCTGTCATTTCCCAATTTCCCGATCAATTCGCTATCATGATTAAGTCAACTAGGGTTAAGGCAATTACCTCTCTAAGAGAACTGCATAACGGAATTTCAATTTGCATGAAACTATAAACAATTTGAAACAATCTCTACCCATCAGTTAACTATCATGCAGTCGACTGAAAATTTCTCTGTGAGGGTATATATACGAACAGAACACTTTAGTTATGAACACTGCTTGCTTCTATCTCCAGTCGTCGGCGACTAATGAAATTTCTTGTCAGGAAATTATTACCTTCGAGGGTGCTGGTTAAATCACATCTTCAGCGAATGATATGGATGCCGTTCCACTAGAAATCCCTATTAAGTGTTTACACGACCTGAATTATTTTTATAGTCGGTGTAACAAGATCAATAATACTCTATTTTCGCGAACACATTGAAAGTTGTTTATGAAACCTCATTTTTTAAATTGAGCTACATTAATTGGGGCATATGTCCCAATTAATATACACACTACCGGTCAAAATTGTGAGTTTACCTGTTTTTTGGTCATCGTTTAAGTTCTCTTAAATTTAAATACATCAAAGATTATATATTATTTTTTAAGTAAATTAATAATGAACATTTAAAAAATTTTTTCAGCTCACTTTTGCAGAAACTTCATGATTAATTATTTCCTATATCTTATACAAAAATTTTCTCGAAAGTATAATCTTTGATGTAGAACTTAAACGATTATCGACGAAAAATAGGTAAACTGATAATTCTGACCAGTATTGTAATTATTACCTTTTTATTCTTTCTGGCTTCAAAGAAATCTAAAAAAAAAAAAAGAAATTGAATTAGAATTGAATAGGTAGAGATTCTACTTAGTAAGTTAAGAGTTTGAAATTTAGGAATGTAAAGTTATAATTGTATTTATACCGCTAAAAATAATTGTTTTTCATTTTATTACAGGGTGAAAAATATGATGGAAGAAAAGCGGATGTTTGGTCTTGTGGCGTGATACTTTATGCTCTTCTTGTCGGTGCTTTGCCTTTCGATGATGATAATTTACGGCAACTTTTGGAAAAAGTCAAAAGAGGGGTGTTTCACATACCACATTTTGTTCCACCCGACTGTCAAAACCTCCTTAGGGGAATGATAGAAGTTAATCCCGATAAAAGGCTAACGGTGAGTCGCATTTACGAAATCGATATTACCTATCAATCAAACTTTCTTATTACCTAAGAAAAAAAAAACCTCTAAAAATAATGCCTGCTAATCTTATTAATGGATCAAATAGAAATCAGTAGAATGAAAAAGAAACTTCTAAATTTCTTCAGAAGGAATTTCCCTTGGCCACGAATTTTTCTCTAGTGCGAATCAATTCAAGGATTTTTACAAAACCTTAAATGAGTAGGTACACTTCTGACCAGCTATTGCTCTATAGTCAATAGTATTTCAAAGTACCCCTGAAGAAGTTACTCATTTAGAAATAATTAATTAATCTATATTCAGAAAGGTAAGAAATTTCGTTAGAGCTTTAATGAAAGTATATTGCAGATGCAAGCTAGTTTAGCCGACCAAATATAAACTCAATTCTCGGACTGATTTATTTTATAATTAAAGCAACTTCATACTTTATATAACTTTCAAAATAAAATTTCAACTTCTGCGCAAGAAGAAACCTGGATCTAAAGTGTCTTTGTTATTTTCGCGACAAATTGAATTCTCAATTTTACAAACGAAGCTCCAAATTGTATATTCAAAACACTTTGATAAAGCTGCGCGTCAAGAGTGTTTGGGAATTTGGTTTATGAGTATATTGATTATTGGTATCTGGTTTATGAATATACTTGTACAAATTAGGTTCAAAACTGATCAAACGATTTGTTATTCTTTTAAAAAAGAGTTCTAATTTAAAAATGTGAAATTAAATTAATAGTGAGAAAGCAAAGATATATAATCTAAAATATTTGATCGTATCTGATATTAACATATCGACTATAACTGTACGAATCAAATAATATCCGACTTTCAGCTAGCAGAGATAAATAGGCATATATGGGTGACAGCCGCTGGAAAGGGAGAACTGGAATTAGAACTATCAATGATGGACGTGGTTCAAACACACGTGATTCCATCCGAGGACGCCATTGATCCTGACGTTTTGCAAGCCATCGCTAGTCTCGGATGTTTCAAGGAAAAGGAGAAACTTATTAAAGAGCTTCTAAGTCCAAAGTGAGAAGCTAATAACTTTATTCTTGTCAATTTCTATAATCAACTTTTCTTTATTAAATTTATAGATATTTAATATTTCTTTCCAAGTTTGTCCTCCCTTATGCACCTATTTTGTAAAATTCTTTCAGTCACAATACAGAGAAGGTAATTTACTTCCTCCTACTCGAGAGGAAAAGGAGAAGACCGGCCTGCGAGGATGAACTAGAAGTAATGAGAGGCGGAATGAGGGCTTCAGCAACACAATTGGAGGCAGATCCTCCAAGGAAAAGGGTTGATACTTGTCGAGTAAATGGCAGTGCGGCCCTGAACTTGGGGCAAATCAGCCATGGTTCACCCCTCACTCCAAGAAGGCAATCCAGGTGAATATCTCATTATTATCTCTCTTTCTTTCCCTTCAAGGGTGGCCACAAGATTCAATTTTTCAATTTCCCTGGCAAGTTTAACAGCATTTAACTTAAATTCCTGTTCACCCCTAGCTTTGTCCGACGGTGTGGCCAGCCTAAATCATTTTATTATAGTCCACCCATTATCACTACATATATTTTTACCTATAATGGGTTTTTAGTCATAAGTCCTGACAATACCTAAGCGAAATTGGTCCCAGTCGCGTGTCGCATTTTCCTCCTCCACCCGCACATTGCGTGTTCAAAATCACGTGCCTGATGGTATCTTCATGCTTTCTCTTTAAATCTCCTGACCCTGCGTTAAGTCAAAGCTATAATTGAGCTGCGACAACCTCTTTTTTCCTACGTATGTTTCTGTTTTAAATTATTACAACCGACAAGTGCAGTTCGTGCTAAAACCATTTAAGCCCTCTTATAACTTCCATCTCAGAAAAAAGATCTTATAGAGGGTATAACTTATTAGAAGTACTTGCCTCTCTTAGATAAAGATTAATATCAAAGTAAATACTTTTCTGAATACAAGAGGGCTATATACTATGTATATATATATATATATACATATACTATATATACA